>UELV01180324.1:36023-79467 GCA_900490015.1 Megastigmus stigmatizans
CCCTCCAACCCCACCAACTGATAGCAACTACTGCAAGCAGCTACGCTATCTTGAGCGGATATTGCAAAATTTTAAATGACGCTGTAGCGCGATTGGAGTTTTTTTCGTTATTAAATCGTGATACGTTTTTTAAAGGATCAAAAGTCATAGATCGATACGTATGGATATTCAAATTTTGCAGTAAGTGCATTACATGTACCTGATAATGAAATATAGCATTGAGAGGATATCGTATCAAGAAAATGTAATCTATACTATGAAATAACCATTAATTATTAACCTTTTAAGTATACCGTTTAATTCTGTATGTTCCATAAGTAAAATTTTTAACATTATTATGTGACAAATTGATGGTCAAGCGTTATGGAAGTTCTTTTAATCATTAACCATTAAGAGTACTTTGGTACTTAAACTGCTCTTACTACCATTAAAACAGAAGAGAAAAAAGCCTTTTTTATACTGAAGAATAAATCTTTAATAGGATGCTGCTGTTGATAAGTTCCGGAAACTTTTACAAATGAAAGAAGAAGAAGAAGAACGTGAGGGAGGCGCAAAAGAAGAAAGAAGCAGAGCCTAGAGTCTTTCCTTAGAAAGCACTACTGCAGTGGTAATAAATGACTATCGCGCTACCCCTTAATAGTCCCAACCTAAAAAACTTTCAGTAAAATTTTTACTATCTGAACTTTTCTATATACGACACATATCTTATTCGTTTTTACGCCATTCCCCTTCTAGCAGCCCCTTTACATTCGCTTATCTGATTCTCTCCCTCCTCCCCGCCTGACTTGCCCCCCGATGCAACAGCCAGAGACAGAAGGCGCGAGAAGCTGTAAAACCCAGGTACTTCGTCGACGGAGAGAGAGAGTAGAGTATACGAAAGCGCGCACGTATCGATTGTAAAAAGCATAGGTCGAAAAAAGATGTGACGCGAAGCAGCAGCGGCGCTAGTATGTTGCAAGTCTGACGGCTAAGGTACACGCGTGTGTGTATGGAGAGCGTATATCCACAAATACATCAATGGTCCTTCGAGATTTTTCCTTCTACTTCCTTGGAGAATTGACGTGAATTTCAATCGCGCCGCGCGAATTCTAAATGACGACTGCTCATTTGCGAACGAGATGCTCATGCATGGAGGGGAGGGAGGAGGCGATGATTATTTAGCGCCGCCCAGATTTCATTATGCAAATGGAGAGGAGATGTGGGAATGATTTTTTTAAATATTTGACTCCGATGACTAACGCGAGACAAGATTTTAATGAATACAGCGACGGCGCTGCTACAGTTATCCCTTATACCTGCGAAATACAAATTTTTCCAATGTCCGAATTTTCATAACAAATAATGTATAAGAAATGGTCGTGGGGCAAAACGCAATATTCAAACTTTATCTCGTTTTCAATATTTTTTCAACATTATCAATTTTCTTCCTTATTCTCCTTGTTTTCGATTTTACTAAGATTAATTTTCTTACAATCATCACATGGTGGTCATTAAGTGACTGTAATTAAACAGTACATCAAGAGTTAAATCCTTTGGCTCGATGTGATCAATCGATTCGTTCTTTATTTAATGTTCAAGGTTATTGATCTCTAATCCAGTGTCACATTTTCAAATTTCAAGATAGTGGATCGAACATGTTTGACCAAGTTTTGCACAGTAGAAATTGAGATGCAGAATTATTTGAGGTCACTAATTAGGTGTCTGTTATCAGGATTTTAAGATTTGTCATCAATGTCTTCAGCATTGTTGTGTATACCAATTTCCATTGAATTCCATTGAAATGCAGCAAATACAAAATTTATCTGTTAGAGTATAGTGACTGTGTGGTTATACTGATCTCTGGGTGATTCTGGTCCTCCATATTTTAGAACAAATGATACTTTGTATATAATTCAATACCAATTTTATATCAACTAAAAGTATAATTTTACTTATATTAATAAGTAGTAAAAATATTTTATTTTAATTTATTAAATAGTTATACAAGATTGTTAGTATATGCTATGATTTAATAAATAATCCTTTGGAATTAAATTAACCTTTTATACCAAAAAGATATAGCAGTCAAAGCTAAAGCGACCTTCATTACTCCCCTCTATATCCTATATCTATAAATTAACTGTAAAAAGATCTTAAATACTGTTTGTTGATAAATATATATAACCGTAGAGCCAGATAGATGATCTTGCAAATAAGTTACAAACCAAGATATATGTTGTGTTTAGCTTAAGGTACACATATGTCTAGAAAGTAAGTTTTTTTAGAGTTTCGGTGGAGACAGTTTCCCGCTCATAAAGCAATAAAATGTGTACATGCCCTTGTGCAGCGCGCACAGATTTGCTAGAAAAAATGGGCCTGCAAGCCGAGCGAGGGTATGTCCGGCAGTGTTAACGAGTAAGACTGTAGCATTAAGATAAGTTAGTTGTCTAGAGGAGCTCACTGAGTGCAGTTCGTTGTTCCCTCTTTGAGAGTTTTTGAATAAAGTTAAGTTTATTTTATTCCAAGAAAAGTCTCCTTTCCTCATTTTCTTCAAGCATCTCCTAACCCAATCAGTATTTTTGCGAGTAACATTTTAATATAGATACGAAGCTGATTCAGTACTCTGAATTGAGTAACTCTGACCTGAGCCAGGAAATTCCAAACAGTCAACGGATGCGGTCAATGTAATTGCAAGTTCAATTTAGAGTCGGTTAGGTTATGCTCGACCACGTTTTCACTTCAAAACATTCTACTAATGAATATTTTACACGTGGAAATTGTTGCTTTTGTGGGTATACTCAATTTTCATTCCATAACGGAATTGAGTAATTAGTAGCATATTTTAATTAAAACTACATAATATGTATAAACAATAAATTAGGTTTTACATTACCTTAAAACTTATATCATTTTAAAACATACCATACACCCAATGAATTTATTTTTCTTGTTCAATGTTAGAACCTCAAAGAGACAAATAATAATGAATACAGTACCTGAAACAGAAAGAAAAAATACCGATTAATTATAGCCAGAAGCTTTAAAGGGAAAAAACGAATTAATCATCCTAATATTCTAATCCTTATTAATTATACGTAAAAAATATTTCTATAATTAATTAAGAATACCAAAAAAAGATTTAATGTAGCAGTTAAACTATGGGCGGTAAGAAAGCGCACATTAAAAACATTTCTGCTCGAACGTTAAGCCCGAACGGTTGGAAAAGAAAAAAAATTGTAAAAAAAACAGCAATATAAGGAATAAAAATCCTATGACCTTTTAAGTGCTCCTCTCCCTCTCCTCCATCCCTTGGGCTCGAATGAAGCTCATTATTCATAGCGAAAATAGGTACTGCTGCTTTATCCCGGGGTATTAAAAATGGCCAGGCAATAAAACAAGAAAAGGAAAATCCTTACGCCTTTTTTACGACACTGTGCGCGCCTCGACGTTGCTACTAGCTGCTACTGCACTTCGGCCGAAGGCTTTAGTCGAGGGAAAAATTGTTCGCATTATCGTGAGGTGCGCGCAAGCTTTTGCTGGGAATCTGCCAAAGAAATGAGCTAAGGGATTTTAAAGTCCGGATAATTTAGATAGCGAAGCCTATTGAGGAGGCTGCGCCACACAATTCTCCAAGGATCAGCTGGTGGAGTGAGGAAGGGAAAGAAAGAGAGAGAGAAAGAGAAGCTGGGAGATACGCCACTTCTGAAAGACCTTTATGATCCTATCGAGCGCGAGGTGAACGCCAACGATTATGGCGAAAATGGATTTATTATACGTGGCAGACCTGGTGCCGTATTGATTGACGCGAGATTATAAGTTTTTATCTTTCTGCTGTGATTGCAAGGATGGTGTGAGCAGCGATTTATTGCTAAGACTTCTATGCAATTAATTCCAAGAAAGATTATAATTCGGGCTTTCTCTCTTTTGTCGAATGTTTTATTATAAAAGGTAATGTCATTGTCTGTTAAAGCTTATATTTTCAATAATTAATCTGTTTCATAGAAAAGTCACAAGAACTTGCAGAAATACTTTCTTCTTATTTACATACCGCAAACTAACTTTATGTTCTACATTCTTGGATTGTTTCATTATTACTTGCTTGTTAAAAAAAAACGTTCTACTTAAATTGAGGATAAAGATATAATGAAACCAAAAGGTCAAAAATACTTTCCAACCAGTAAAAACAATGGTCCACTTAAAAACTTCAGAACGAATGCAGAAGTATAACGGAGTCGACAGTAATAATGCAATCGTAACGACAAGCGACACCTAATAGCGCACACTGCGGCATCCAAAGACGACAAAATTCAAGAGCATATTGAAAAGAGCAAAAATGCATAAGTATACAAAAGATGGGAAAGAATAACTGCTCAGCGTAAAGAGAGAGTTAGAAAGAGATAGAGTAGATTTTCGCAGCGCTCACACTTTCCCGAAAAATTTTCCATCCGACAGAATCCGCAGTCTCTAGCGGCTCGTCACCGCGACGAACTCGAGTACGCTTGATAATGCGACATTTTGAACCCACCACTCCTCCACTCTCTTGAGCTACACTTTTTCTCTCGCCATTTTTTTTTTTAACAACGCGCGTTTCTGTTGTTTTGCAGTTGGCATCGCGAAATATCGAGCATGACGTCGAAGATTCTTTTTCCGGGAATCACGCGCGCGCCGACTGCAGTTCACGAGGGAGTTTCCACGCGGAAATTGAAAGCGGAGATGGAGATGTTGAAAACTAGATATAAAATTATAGAACCTCGCAATGCAGTATCCACATGATACGATATTACGAATATGCAGGTTCAAAATGGAAGAGATGTTATATATAAAGTTGATTGCCATAAAAATACGAAATCCTTTATTAATGCTCGATATTAAAATCATAACATAATCGATCCAAAAAAAATGTTAATCAGAATCTTAATTTGATGTAAAAGATACGAATAAAAAAATTAATTCTGAAATTTTCATTCTTATACATGAGAAACAAGAGAAATTCTTTTGCTACTTTTTGTTATACTGAAGAGTATGTGCAAATATGAAATTAAATGCCCGTAATATTAGTAGCCTAACGCTCTAAACATAATTTACCGCCGCAATTTGTAACCACTTTCGGCAGTTGAAATGGAAAATAAAAAGTATGCCACAGCTTATAGCTTTCCTGGAACACACATTAAGTTATGTGTCTTATCGCATGCGCACCGTCTTGCTTATTTCGTGAAACCTGCCTACAGTTAAAGCTGAGCTTAAAATTAGTTGGGAAGTTTAGAATTAAAATTTACTAGTAATTTCAGAGGAGTTACTGCGTAACTTTTAGTTTGCTTCCGCGTCGATATTTTGAAATCTCAATAAATATTACAACAAGAATAATAACAAGTAATATCTGGGACAATTGCTACCGAAATTCATTGTTGAGACTAACATTTTCATTTAATAAAATAATAAGAACCGCTGTAATAAGCAAAATAAAGGCGTGACCACAATTTTCATTGTATAATTTACTTCCTTATTATATTAAGGAAATTTTTCAATTAGCCCATATTCCAATACGTACTTAACGAAAAGTTAATAGACATCGAGTTCACGAAAAAGAAAATGATCCTTCTTGTCAAAGCAATAACAATTACACGACCCAAAAACAACGAACCCCGCGTGTTTTGCAGCTTCTTCCCCAGAGATGCACACAGAGCTAAACTCTCAAACTCCAATTAGTCCCCTCCCCTCTAAATAATCCCTCGTCAAAGCTTAATCCGCGTGCAGCTGCAGCTGAACAGCGAAACAACAAAACAAATCGCGTAGACAAAATGGAAGAGTCGAGGACGAGCGGCCGTGCTCCATCTCTAACAAACGGCGACACCCCTTGCTTCAACACTAGGAGTAAATATAGAAAGTGCAGTAGCCGCTGCGCGATAAAGCGGAAAATCACGAGGAAGCGAAAGCACGGAATAGAGGAAAGAAAGGCGCGAGGAATAAAGTGTCGGTAAGCTCACGCCTGGCAATCGTGCGTACACGTGCGAAACCTCGGAAAAGTTGAATCAGCTAGGCTAATAACTTGGAGATTTAAATTTTTCAGGAGAAAAGGTTTTTTCCTTTGCTCGTATAAGCTTAGGTGAAACTATTAAAGCTGCTGTTGGCACTGTTGTATGCAGTTCCTCGACTTATTAGATTCTGGTCAATGATGCAAGTAAGTTATAATAATGGGGTAATACTGCGTGCTCTCGGCTAAGTACGCTAGTTTAGCGCCGTTTGGGGAACCATTTACAATGTGGAGAATGCTTAAGACCATTAGTTGGCGATAGAATTAGTGTTTAATTTGTGGCTGTAATTTCAATATTTGGGCAATTCGAGCGAATCCTCTTAGTATACTGTGCGTGATAACGCTTATAATATGAAAAGGCTCTTTCATTTATTCCAGAAACAATCTCTACAAAAGTACGATTGCAATATTGCAACTATTTAATAACTGAAAACTTATTTTTAATAATACTTAAACAATTCCTTGAAAGGGTTGTAAGAATCTTTCCAACCAAAGCACATCCCCTTAATAAAATTAGCACACCAGCATTAATCGTTCGGAATCACCAAGCAGCACAAAATACGTTTCCGCGTAGAAACCAAAGGCAAAGAACGAATCTAATTCACCGAAGCGCTTCGCCACCATCATCGGTATTTCGATTACAGAGAAAGAAAGAGAACGAAAGAGAGTGCAGGAGCAGGATCGTTTTACCGTCTGCGATTATACAATCCTCCGGTAGCCGGTATACTCGGCTAAATTGAAGGCGACGCATTAGTCCTCGCATGTTTCTAACAGTCTGTCATGGAAAGTAAATTGCTGCCAAAGTGGCGGCGGCGAACAGGTGAATCGATACGGCGTGTGAGAGCTGAGAGAAAGAGAAGAAAAACCAAAAGAGTCGAAGTGCAGAGGGTATAGAGAGAAATACCCTAGAGAGAAAGAGAGGGGAAGAAAAGCTCGGGGGGACATATACAAATAGAAGATCAATGCGGGAGGAGAGAGAGAGAGAGAGAGAGAGAGAGAGAGAGAGAGAGAGAGAGAGATGCAAAGCGAACGTGCACCGCCTGTAAAGAACTCTCATTTGATTTGAGAATCGCAATCACATTATAATCGCTCGCTATTTCACCCCGGCCAGCAATCGAGATTCCCCGGATCAGCGCTCCCCGGAAAGGACTGATTGAAAACGGGAATTACACCTCCACCCGGCAGGTCTGAAATAATGAGCCACGGAAAGTAGAGAATAAAAAACGAGTGAAATGCGTAGCGAATTCTGAGAAAGAGGAGAGAGTATCGGACGCGCTGCATTATGCACGAATGCTTCAATGTCGCGTCGAGTCACCTACAGACACTGTGTCTGTTTACGTGTCTCGGAGTAGTCGCGGAGTGTATAACGGAGGGCAATTAATCTTCGGGCGCAACTTGGTTTTGAGTCGCAGCGTATTTATGTCGTCGTAAACGAGGCTATTTGTGGCAAATGAGTATTGCCTTCTGTATTTGTTAAAGAGTATTCTCTTTTTCTCTCTACTTTCCTCATCCGGTTTCCACCCGCGGAGAAAAGACGCGCAAGCGTGTGCTCTCTATGCAGAATGGCCAACTTTGTTAATGCCTGCTAATTAATTTTGCTAAGGACCTATTGAGCACATTTAGTTTGTCGCGAGGTTTTCATTTCTCACGCTATACAGCGAAAACTTGCCAACTTTATTAAATTCTGAATCGAGCTTTAATTCACGAAAGTTTTCCAAGGAAAAAAGTTTGTCGATCCACGGAAGTGGACGGCCGATGTGGCTCGGGTTACATTCAAATTTCGAATGATCGTTGAAACGAAGAATTTTTGATATTGCTCGTCGGCGGAACCAAACGAAAGAGGTGATTGAAACAATGACCTAGAATCGTCATTTGTCTTGGACTAAATTAAATAGAGAATTGAGACCGTAACGAATTCAAGACTGATTTGAAAATATATATTTCCATGCATCCATATAGTGACATATGACTATACCTTAGTTTCGAAATTGTGATATGCTAAATTATGAATGAGAGTTAAATGAGAATTATTGGTTTTATTCATATTTTCAATGCAATGTACTACAAAAATTATACTTGTCCGTGGATTTATATATTCGATGATATAACGAATAAATGGAGAATATTGATTATTTCTCAGCATTTTTTTATAAAATGAACTTTTCGCTTGGTGAATCGGAAAAGTGGTACATCGTACTTTCTTAAAAATGTAAATGTATTGCCATAATTTATATTAAAATTTTCTATACTTATAATATAGTAAAATATGCGACACTTTTAAATAATACTATGCATTTGCACAAATTTTATTAGAAAATATAGTAAAAATTAAGTAACTCTCGCGCATGTGCAGATGTAGGTTGTAAATACAAAAACATGCAGTCGTGTAGAGGTATGTTACGTGACCTTCTGATCTGTTTAGACTCGCTTCATTGGACATTGGTTTGTTTTACTTGAGAACATTCTGTATCGCCGGTATATACCGAATTCTGAGAAAATTCGTTCGTCGAAAGTAGGCTTTGTATAAATAAAATATATCAATAATAAGTATTATTGATATACCTTATATATTACAGACTACATATAACGTAATTTTTCATCCATTTGATATGAAATAAACTCTTTTCTTGAAATTTATTGTATTTTTTCATGAAACATTTTTCCCCGTGTAGTTCTATCGCCAGTTCTAAATACCTCAACGATCGGAACATAATGAAATATAAAGCACGCGCCAAGCGCGAAATACAATAAGTGTAAGGAGGTCAGAGGAAAAACTTGAAGTATCTCGCAATAAGAACAAGCCTTTAAATTGATCGAGAAAGTGCGATCGAGAGAAAGGGAAAGAGTGAGATCGCTGAGTGTGTGCGCAGTACCACGACCCTCGACCTGTGCGCCACCGACGAAGTTCAACGGACGGACCGAGACTATGGGAAAAGAAAAATTCCGGACGCGGCGACACTCCGGAAACACCAGCAGATTTTTCGCTTTTTACTCCCATACCCTCACAGAGTGCAGTATCCTGTATAACACAATAGTCAGTCGTGTGATCGATAAACAGAAGATCAAAGTGTCAGACAACTGCTCTACTTACTCGTCCCACCAATTTATCCTCGACACTCTGCGTATCCGAAGCCAAACATGAACAGAGTTGACTAGTTGCATGTGGACAGTGGGCAGTCTCCGTTTTGTTGGTAGTCCAGTCGAATTAGACTTTGTAGATGAACTTTAACATCCTTATAAATCACAAAACTAGTATAGAGAGGTTTTCGAGATCGCTGATTACAAATCTGTGGTCAAAATTGTCAAATTCAAAATGGCGGATCTAATATAGTCAGCCTGAAATTTAAAAGACTTATGGTGCTTAGCTAATATTTATCAAATATTGGTCTTGGGGTGTTTCAAGGATTCCATTTAGTACCATAAGGGTTAAGAGAGAATATATTCGTATTCAGTTAATGGTTATTTTACGTCCACCTTGCTTCGCATCGTTCCGAATTCTCGTACATGTACTTGTATGCTGTCTAGTACTAAGTACTGAAACACATTATAATATTAAAGTATATTAATCAGTTCGCATGTGCCATTATCTCGGATCTCGTACATAACATTTCCCAAGTTTCTCTATCTATCTCGCCACTTATTCAGTTGTCTCTTCGGGGCGGTTGGTCGGTTGGCGAGCAGTTGTTGCATCGACCAGGACGCCCTACGAGCTTGCATTAGATGAAAATTTGAGGAATGCTCTGTGGCGTAAAGTATCGAACCAATCGGGGGATAGACGAGAGATTGCCAACACCCGAAGCAGTTACCGAATCCCTGAAATTTTAAGGAGTGTATACCGGGAGCGCCACGCCGCCATCCGGTAATTTAGCCCTGGGCCGCAGGCGACGACCAGGACTACACGACACGTTTTCGGCTTACACGTCACCGCCCGCGCCGTCGAAAACGGCACACGGATAATACAATGGAATATTCAAGGCCGGCAGTCTAGTTTGATTATACGTGAGCCCCTACCGCTTGATTTATTTACGGCGTTTCACTGCCGCCGAGCGGTTCATGAACCTTTCAGCCGTCATCGCGCTTCTCTCTACACCTTCTATACATAACCCTGCTGCTGCTGCTGCTGCTTTGTTTGCCGTTGTAATTAGCACAAAAAGCTGATGAGTGCTTAACTGGAAAACTTTCGGAAAGGACCTTTCAGTGCATGTAGTAAAATTATTATAGCTAAGATCAGAAATGGTTTTTGCGTTTAAAAAGATGCTTATAAATTCTGAAAAGATATAAGATCAGGCACGACTGAGAAAAATTCAATCACCTTCTGCATCTTTGCAAGCTCATGTATCTAGTGCGATGCGCATACAGGACTTGGTCTAGACAATATCGGCAACAACAATGAGGAGGGGGGCAATGCGCGAGGAGTGCATGTGTGCGCGAGCACGGTAACAAAATAAAGCGCGCGGTACTGCGGCATTCGCACGCAGATCATTAATAACGTTGCCAAGGTACATTTTTCGCCGGAACGTCAGCAGAAAAGCTCGTAAAGATGATAAATGAAGACGAGAGCAGCGGAGGTGGAGGTAGGTGGTTATCGAAAACCAAAAATTCTGGGCTGTGACATCGACACTCTCCAACATGGGTACTAGCAAGAAACCGTAAACGACCGCAACTCTCTCTCTCTCTCTCTCTCTCTCTCCTCGTTCACTTCTAATACCTCTTTGTGGAGACTCGTATTTATCCGTGACTTTTTCAATTTGACGAGGGCAAAGGTATGAAAGGGCGTAGAGTTGGGTTGGAGGAAGACATCAAGTTTTGACGATGGGGAGGATACATGCTGCATGTTTAAGGTAAAAAACGTTGAAGTATCACGAGAATACGTGCACTGGAAAAATATAGATTCATAATATTAGCTGGCATAAGTAATTCAGTTCATCATCCATTTATGATGAACCCGGCCGTACATACTTATAAAGCACGTACAAATTTGTTCATTAGTCAAACTGACTACCTTATATCACCTATTGCTATTTAATCTGCAATCAAATCTAAAATCACCACTAACAATTTTTATTGTAAAGTAGAAATAAAACAAACGTTAGCTATAAATATAAATGTAAAGTAGTCCTATGCACAGACAGAATATATCCATCCGCGTAATTATCTCGAATTCGATCAGCGTCAAATCAAATTATGTACGAAAAAAAGTAGTCACCTGGATTTTTTCCCTAACCAACACGTATCCTGAATTATAGAAAATGTAAAACCCACATGAACCTGGCACAGCTGAATAATACAATATACGCGTGTCAGTTAGATCTGAGCGCGACATTGACAAATTAATTAAAGCTGCGCAAATGCCAAAATATCGCTAGCCAGACATTCAGTGAATTATTTATCAGTGGGACTGCGATTGGACGGCATTAAGCCGAACGATTAAACAAAAACAAAAAAAAAAAAAAATAGAGGCAACAACAACAACGACACAGCGTGTGGTACCGAAAATTGATGGTAAAAAAAAAGGTTTAAAAACAAGGGACGCAATCATGCTGCACAAATAAACAGCTCTCGCGACTGCTACGCCAAAGGCCTGTCACTTGGCTCTCTCTCTCTCTCTCTCTCTCTGTATTTACCCCCGGAGAGCTGCGCTGTGCGTTTATTTTTTGGTAAATACTTGAGCGGTTTATTTTCCACGCGCCGACCAAACGACTAAGCTCTGTACTCGCTCGTGTCAACCGCGATGCTCGTGGATTTATAACAGTTTTTACCGCGCGCATATACCGAAACATTCGAAGGCGGCGGCTTTCAATGAGACTCATCGTGCGCAAGTCAGCAAATTCGCGTATTTACATGCTAAATAGGGGGTAAAAAGAAGGCTGCAGTTTGTCTTTGCCGAGCGACAGGTACCGTGGCGGTAAATATAAATCGTTTTATTTTTCTCAACACTTCGTTACACGTTACGAATGACAACCGTGTATAAATTTTTAATCAACAGAACATAGAAAACCGACGAAATAAATAATATTTTTAGTGTTGTTACAGAGAACGAGTTTAAATTATTATGAATTGAAAAATATCTAATCAAATATTATTTACTTCGTAAACTTTATAAATAATAATTTATTCAATTTACTATATGAACAAACTAATAAAAATAAAAATAACAAAAAATACTTTTACAGTTGTAAAAAAAGTGCTCGGAAAAAACATAAAAAATCTTGTAGAAGCAGCAGCCATGGACAATAAATATTCGTTCCATATACAAATTTTACTATTCTTGACTTTTTCAGCCGAAATGTTTGCATAAAATATTGAGAGGTTGTATAAAAGTGCGATGGTTAGAAGGTGAAATTTAAGTTTCTGCTTGCGAATCTACTACACCCATGTAAAGAGTCGAGATGTACAATTTTTTATACTGCCGAAAAAGTAATAAAAAAAAGTAGAAACCGTCATTTTTTCAAAAACTAAACATTTCGAATGAAGAAATGGTACGTAAACTAATGAAAAAAAGAATTATTCAGCTATTTTCCTTTCCCACACATATTAAAATTATACAGTGCAATCCAAACAGTCGTTCAAAAGTAAAGACGCAGTCGTATAAAGCTGAATAACGCCAGGCTCCTTATTATCTAAGGCAAACATATATACAGGTTTAATCTGCCATTATTTTTAGCATCGCATAACGAAATTTCTGCAAAAGTACCGCACGAAGAGCCATAAAAAAAGGGAAGGAAAACACAAAAAGCAGCAGCAGAATAACGCGAGGGAACTGCGCGAAAAGAGAGCAGCAGTCAACGAGAGCGAGAGAGAGAGGGTCGTTGCCGAAAAGAAAAGTCAACGACGTCGACGACGAGGACGGCGGTCGAGAGTTTCGTCGCCTACTTCGCACGGCTATTCGTCGGCGCTCGAAATTGCGATGTAATTACGAAGGGCAGCAGCAACAGCATCAGCAGAAGCAGCCGCTCGCTCGCGCCTAACGAAGCTCGTAGTTTACATAAAAGCCAACGGCGGCTCTCCGCGGCGGCCGCGACGGCAGTTTTCGCGGATCGTCCTAAATTGAAAATTTATCTTGCCGACGACGACGACGGCCTCGGCGGACTCCTCGCTCCTTTTGAGGAGAGCCGGAACTTTCCTGCGGTTCGCCGTGTTCCACATTGCCGAGCATTATTAGCGATTGTTGCTACTGAGCTGCTTCTTTGCGCGCCATTGCAAGTATAGCCACTTTTTCACGACTTATTAATTCCTGCTTTGGCTGCGAAATATCCTTGATGTGGTGTTCTCTCGCGATTGTTAGATTAGATAGGTGTTGTTACACATATTTACCAATAACGATGTTTCTAAAAGTTTATTGTGATTTGAAGTTGTGATCGTACTTACATACAAATATCATACGTTGATGGAATTTTAATGATATCTTATTATAGAGTAATATGTATTTGCGAAGGAAAGTGGTATTAAAGCTAAGTGCTAACCGTACTAGTTTATATTTTTTATCCCTACTTTCAAGACATAAAATACTATCCTCTCCACGTTTAACAAATCATTGAAAATATCAAGAATACAATACTAAACATTGGATTACAGACAAATTTAAAGTAACGATCTTTTTTCGCGATTCGCTCATAACATTAAATCGCCATATTTGAACCTACTGCTTTATTTACAGAAACATAAGGAATGCCCGCGATCTTTAATAAACAATATTTCACCGGAAATAAGCCGACGACGACGCACGTCGAGCGAGTGAAATCTGGCGAGTCGCGCAGTACAGGAAAAAAAGAAAAGAGAAAAGCCACACTACACACACCAGCAGCATATATCCCATGGGAGGTAGTACCGCATAGAATGTAGTTCCTATCCCAGCGGACTCCGACCCCCCAACTGTCGAGCAAATCCTAAGAAAATTATGACGGCGAGGAGAGAGCCAGAGCATGGAAGTGATCAGCGCTCCGCTCCGCTGTGCTGCTAGTAGCTGCTGCTGCTGCTGGTTGGCAATCGTTCAACATCCGATGTATAGCAGCACACACTGTCTTTAGAAATTCATCGACCGAGTTTCCACATTCTCCGTCCCCTTTGAGAGATGACCCATGACCAAACTAGCAGCAGCAGCAGCAGCAGCCACTAGCAGCACACAACGACACGCAGTTCCGCGCTGGCAACTTTCGGCTGTGTGCTACGTTCAGACTGTATAACTGTGCACGGCCCAAGTTGCGAAGTGAGAGACCGACGCCGCCGCCGCCGCCTGTGAAGACTTTGGGTGGGGAGACGACCTGAAATTAATTGCAAAGTCGCCTAGGCGAAACTTTCTGCGCCGCGCTGTTACAATGACGCGGCGCCTTCGAAAGCTTTATAATCAGTATCGAAGTGAAAACTTGAAACCCCCTTGTTCTTCTTCTTCTACTTCTTCTACTTGTTCTTCTTCTTCTTCTGCTACTATTACTACCGCTACTTCTTCATTTTTTTCCCTTCTGGCACGACCGACTTGTGATCCTCTATCTAAGCTCTGTAGGAGCTCACGCGCGCGCTCGCACACCTCTCGACTTTCTGATGGCGAATTTTTATATTCTTTTTGCGCCTCTTTATCCTTTTTTCAACATCGACTTTCGCTCGAGTTCGCATTAAATGAAAATACATCCTGCTGTAATCGTCCGCCCACTCCGTTCAGTTTATCCAAGCACTGATTTGTTCTGATACAGTAATGTTTTGTAATCGCATTTAATTATTGTTATTTGGAGGTTGTGTTCAAGTATTGTATAAATCGTTAACTTCACGTTTTAAGCTGCATAAGTAAAAGTCAATTTATCCTTTATTTCTATGTTACACAAAATGTTTATGAAAAAGCTTTTTAAATCTGAAGGTATAAATCTGCATTAATTGTGCATAAAGTAAAGGAAAAATGTTGTTGCATAAACATACTGTCTGTATGTTTATGCAATAATGTAAATTCATTATGATGCAACTGCATCAATCCGAGCTTTTCTTAATTCGAGCATTTTTTTCATTGTATACTTTAAACGTGAATAACACTGCTCTTCCCAGCATTATTTTTTTTTTAATCGTGTAATAGTCCTTAAATCATTATAACGGAAAGTACCTATGCGAATAAATAATTTTAAATACGATGAATTTGATTTAAACCATTAACTTTATTTAAAAATATGGATTCTAATACCTTTGAAATCCCTTAAATCTACTATAAATAACTGTTTACATCAATTAAATAAAAAGATTAGATGCCGTTTACGAATGTTACGTATTCAAGATAATCATTTAATTTTATGCAACAGACCCGAATATATCCACACGATAAGAATTCAAAAGCTCTTCTTCAAACACTCTTTTTTGTTTTACTTTTCACCCCCCACTCCGACACCGCTTAGTTTCAAAATCCTTTTTCCACGATTAAATTTCCGCGTCGGTCCAAGCGAGACGGTAGCGATCCGTGAATTCGGGCGCGCGCAACGAAACGCGCGGTGCCCTTTAAAACCCCCGGACGTATTACCCCCTTGGACCGAGAGGCAAACTTTTCAACCCTCCACTATACTCGAGCGCCCACTTTCCTCCTTTCATTCCTTTCTTTTCGTTGCGGCGGCGACGGCGGCGGCTCTACGACGAAACTTATGGTGCTTGATCGACCTTGAAATACTACCATCCCTCCTTTAGGGTGGCAGACAGCAGCAAGAAGTGCCCAGGGTACGCTGCTTTTATTGCACCCAAACCTTTTATTTACGCGGTCTTCTAAAGCCTCGACTCACTTCGCAACTCTGCCACACGATATTTTCAGAGTTGAGTTTTTTCTTTTTTTATCTTTGGCTGGAGTTTCTTAAGTATCGACCGTCGCTGCGGCGCGGGTTATGCTTTACAGTTGACTAGACGGGGAGGGTGTATTTTAATTCGAGGCCGATAGAAGGGGGACATGCCCAATGCGCGCTTTCAAAAAGAACCGAAACTTTCGGATTGCTAAGTTGGTCGAGAGAATATAATGCTGAGACTGCTGACTTGAAATTATTGAAGTTTTTGTTGTACCACTTTTTTTTTCACTCGAATTTTTTCTTTTATTGGAAGAGTCGTGATATTTCGTCAGAAGAGACCGTTGAGAGATGCAGCATCGCGTCAGTTTTAAGAGCTGAGATAAATGACACAAATTCCTTCGTTTACAAAGATAGAATTATTTAGTTCGGCAGATTTTCAAGGGGTTAGTTAAAGTACACTTATTGTAAACAATTTTATCTACGACTATATAGTCAAGTCGTTTGTGAAATATATATACAAAGTTTTAATGGATCTGTACACGTAATAATAACGTTATTTTAAAAAAGTAATCGCAAAAAATAATGAGCCTCTTGTAGGGAATCACGGAGCTTCAATAATAAAGAGATAAATTTGTATAATTATAGATTTTTATTCTAATAGAGATCGCGAGATTAAATATTGGAATATGAATGACATAATAATATAATGAGCAGTAAGACAAAAAGTAGAAAATAATGAAGCATTTCACCAAACTGCATCTATATACTAACAAATAAAGCGTATGGACATTGAAGAGGTTCATTAGCTACAATAGTTAAATCATAATTGCGCATGGGTTGTGTATTTTCATGGAAGTCAGTAATGACGCGTGCATTAATGAGAGCGCATGCACATGGTGATGTGACTGTTTTTATTCTTTTCATAAATTAATGGAAAAATACAGAAGTGATACGAGTAATTTGGTTTCTAACTCCATCGACACAAAAAAACACAACGTACATAACTAACCATATTCACAAAGCGTTTAATTTGAACTTAAAATGAAATACTCTCAAGTGATCAACAATTACCTCATTATCATGAAACGCATTACTTAAAATTCTTAGAATTAAGATTCCACTCCTTCACTGTCGAGTAACTCTATTTTAAATTTGAATGGAATTTACTGTAATCTAATTAAAGTAAATTCAATTCGATAGCTAGAAAATTTTACAATTGACAATAACAGCAGAATATTATTCATTGAAATGTAATTCCGACGCACAGCTGCGCGTAAATTGGTCTCGGAAATCACAGCGATTGCAGTCGCAATCAATTAATTCAAGACGCTTAGATAGGCAGCAAGATTCAATCCAGGAAATTTATAGAGCCCCGTCGATCGACGCATAAATTCGAGAAATTCATTAATCACATTAAAGGGGTTGCAAGGTGGCCTGATAAATCAATTTGTCTTCGACTTATTGAAACGTCGAGCGCGCGCGCTAGACTCCCCTAATAATCCTATTACTGCTCTTTCTCGCCGTCTACGAAGCCAGAGGTAAAGATACTCTTGGTTGAAAATCGTCTGGAAAGAATCAATGCCAGGGTCAGGCACGGTATGTATACACCTCCGCGGAAATGACCGGTTTAGGGTCAGGAATGCATCAATGGAATTTCTGTTGGGTAAGTTTGGATTATTCTTTCCGCAATGACTTTCGTGACAGGTTCATTCGCAGCACAGGTGAAGGAGCTACATCCACTTTGCTTCGTCCCCATTTCATTAGATTTTACCCGATCCAAAGATAAAGTCAATAGTTCAAGTTTAAACTATTTTTTAAGACATATGAAAACACGAACACTAAGCTAATCTATTAAATTAGTCGTAGGTTATATATTTTCAATACAAAATAAAATTAACTGTCTTTCTGAAATGTGATTGTCTGCAACGAATCATTATTAATCGGTTTCATTGTTATTACGTTAAAGTATTTCTTTACTAAAGAATCGAGTAGAAATACATCTATATGTACCTGATGTATTCAACGGATAGATTCCGAGAAACAAGAAAAATAGCACGAGCATGCTATCGAACATCGGAAAAGTACCAAGTCGAAAAAAGGTTTTCGAAAAACCGAAGCAGCAAGATCGCTCTACTACCCCATCGGCTAAAAGTAAGCTTAAGGATGCAGGTGGGCAGAGCATAGGTGATACGGGAAAGCTAGCGCCCAACGAGTAATTCGATAGGCCTATATCGCGCGGTACGCCTCTCTCTCACTCTCCCCTTGCTACTTCGCAGGGAAGAGGAGGGGGGGGGGATGTTGGTGGTGATGGGGTATACAGACGTGCGAATCGACCAGTGCACCTCTGTATTATTAAGCCAGCGGGAGAAGGATGCGAACACCCAAAAGGGCCCCGTTGCCACTACTGGCTCCAATGTTCCTACTGCTGCTGCATGCCAAATGGACGGCAGAGGGGGCCGGCAGAAGCGAGCTGGCGATACTACTGGGAAATGCTTAGCCTCTCTACACGGGCAAGCACCGCACCAGCACTATTGTACGATGCATGGGGCTGAGACTAGACCTGCACCACTCGCGTATTCTCCCGAGTTCGAAGCGAGAGACTGATCTCATTTACACCTGCGGCTGTCTATCAGAAGCGGCCGCCGCCGCCTCCGCCGCCGCCGCCGTTCGACTCCCCTTCCACACTCGCTCGCCCGCCGTCGATCCTAAAATTCTGTATAATTTTCCCATTAGAGCTTCTCGGGAGAACTCGTTCACTCGATCTCTCTCTCTCTCTCTCTCTCTCTCTCCTCTCTCTCTCTCTCTCTTGGCCGTAAACGTCGGCACGCGCTATTTGCGACCCGAGAGTCCGCCGCTCATGGAGATATAAATCAAAGGTAGATCCCGTATGCAACTGCAGGCTACGTCCGTGTGCATGTGTGTGTGAGGACGTACGACCACATTCTCTCCGTCTCGCTTCATCTCGTAGCGAAAGAGAGCTACAAACTAAGCGCGTTCATCGCACGCATTGGATTTCACACGGCTAAGTGTGTGATGGATATAATAAGAATGCTCGGTGAGATGTGTGTCGTAAGGGGATATATGGTTTCGGCTCGAGTGTTTTATTGTTCGGATTCGTACAGCTCGTTTAACTATTAATTCTCGATGACCCTTTCACGGGCTCTCCCCACGTATACGAAGTACGTAGCTGAAAGCGCGGATATTTCGGAGACGCGCGCGCGCAGCTTTTATTAATTGAACGCGAGTAAAATTCTTACGGCCGACGTGAATTATTTGTCGCGGCGTTTGGTGCGCGGAGAGAGAAGGTGTGGAGCTTTTTCGCTGTGTCGCGCGCGACAAATCGTACGTTATTGCCGTTTTTATGGAGCTGCTGCCTGCCGCCGGGGCGGTTGGAAATTGGGTGAACTGGTGAGGTGCATAAAATTCGGATTCACGATGTGAATACTGGGGCTTGCGAATGGAATCGTTTCGATGTCGATTGTAATAATTAACTCGACGATAATATACTATTGAACGATATAAATGATAAATACACGGAATTCGTTGAAATCGAATCTAAATGTAAGAGATTCTTAGATGCAATTCGACTCGCTTTGCTTTAAAATCGTAGCTTATGGAATTGACAATATTAATAATGTGATATGATGATAACTTGTACAACTTGTAGCTCTTTATAAAATGTGATTTTAATAAGTTTTAAAATTAGGATAAATTTAAAGGACTGTACTCTAATTTTCGTATATAACTAAATATTTAGCGTTATTTTATGTAAATATGTAAATATACAACAATAAAAAATACTACTGTATAGTGAACATTAAGAACAAAAGAAGTATGTGAGAATAATCGACTTATTAAGGATTATTTTTCTATAAATCTAAAAGTCCATCGATTTTCTTGTATCAAGTAAATAGAATACGATTTGTAAGTAAATTTTACAAACAGCATATTGGCAAGTGGTTGGCGAACAGAAGTACTTTAATCTTTGGAAGTAGTATTTTAATCTTTTATATACAAGATAGAACTGTTTGTTAATTGGATAAACATTGTGATCAATGAAGTATTTCTTTAGCTTTTAAATATGTACTTTCTGTTCGTTTCACTCACAATGTTAATCATGTGGTATCTAAATGCACGAGACTCATTGGTTTATCAAGTCTATTTAGTGATATTTTTTTTTGTTTAAATTTATTTTATATTTTAAGGGCCCATTTAATACTGAAATAAATAAATAAATATACAAAAAGATCATATCATATAAAAAATGTGCCAAAATAAATAACGAATAGACTTACCCCAAAACGAAAGCTACATTTTGTGGATCTTGCTGATCATGTGTATTGTATCAAAAGAATCTTACCTGTAATGAAAAGAAAAAAATCATTATTGACCTAGAATATTTTAATACATACAATAAATTACAAGTATTAAAGTAAATTTCTTAAAAAATAATCCATCAAAATTCAAGTTTTTATTACAGTACCCTGAAAAAAAATACCCAGCTAGTAAAAGTTCTTGGTGTCCTACATTGCTGAAAATGTTTTTACGGTATATGCTCACCCCCTAGAACCTATATCTGGAGTATGGAAGCAAGTAAAAAAAAAAATTTTTCGTTGCATGTCAACGATGCAAACTTCAGACTCATCTAGTAAATTAATTCTGACCAGATCTGTTATCTAATATCTGGGTAAAAATTGCCTAACATCTGTCCAGAAAACCTATTAGGATTTATGTATAGGTACAGTGGTATATTTGTAAATTTACAAATGTCTATAGACAGTATCAAAACAGCAAAAACTGTTAGTGCTGACCAATAATAATGCTTTTGTGTAAATGAATGCTTCTTGTGAAATAATTTAACTCTCCTACACAGAAATTACATACGCAAACCATGTATTTCGTACGAGTCAACTCGTCTTTATATGCAGGTGGATTAAAGTTTTATTACATCGAAAATGAATGTTATTAATCTATGAATAAATATTAAATTACGTTGAATATTTATAATCGAAATAAAACTGCAAAGTAAATTCCAGTCCTACCTAAAAACTATTCATAATGCAGCCCAAAGAGCAGTGGGAAGCAAAAGCTACAAGAAAAGTCAATCTAAACAATTAAATTTTACAGCCCAGCCGTATAACGCGCCATCAAATGCAACATCAAATCCAACTTTCCAAATTGCCAAACTTTCCTAGAAAGCTGCAAAGCCCCCGAGTGAGAGAAAGGAAAGTACGGCCTACCTATTAGGTCTCCACTACGATTCCACATGGTGCGGCGCAGTCTAAGTAAAATCAGTGATCAAGCTTGGCGATAGTCAGACGAGCAGGAGCGTCCGCGTCGGTTCGCGGAGACCTACGTGGCACGAATCTTTACTGCAACGCCAGAGAAGAGGGGATATAAGCGAAAACACGACGCGACCGAAATATGTATACACACCACGTGGGCGATTCTCGCTCTCTTGAAATTTACGATCTTGCATGCGCCAATGAGAGAGAGAGAGAGGTGAAGTTCTCTCTCTCTCTCTCTCTCTCTCTCTCTCTCTCTCTCTCTCTCTCTCTCTCTCTCTCTCTCTCTTACCAGTTGCCCGGAAATATTCCCGAGCTCGGTGGCTGCGCCGCCGTCCGCAGTGGCAATAACTCCGAATACGCCTTCTCACTCTCGCTGCTCTCTCCTAACTCCCACACTCGGCTGGCGTACGTGCAATACAGGTTTAAAAGGCATCAGTTAACCGGCCCCCAGAGATATTACCCCTCGTAATTCCGTGATCTCTCTTCCCCCCTCCTCCCCTATCTCCTCTTTCCTACAAGGGTGAGCGAGTGAGAGAAAGAGAGAGAGATCCCGAAAGTTCTCGGAGAGACTCAAAGCTGAGGATCCGATGTCGTGTGTATCCGGCTGGAGAAATACCTCAACTAAAGCGGATAAATTCTTGAGATATCGGGAGCCTCGATTCACTCGACTCGCCCAATCTATATCTGTAGAGGGATACACTGGACACCAAAAGAGAGATACAGAGAAGACTGAAGAGAAGTACACGGTTATTTACTGCTCCGTGAACGGCATGTCAAGATTCACGAGATTAAAAAGGACTAGAACATCTCCCAGTGCAATGTGTGATTTAATTTTTGAGCAACGCACCAATAGCTCGACGCAGAAGCCATCTCATTTATTCGGCCTGATCATTTTTCCTTCCCTACTCGATATTAATATTTGAATCTCTCTTTGAAGTTACAAGTCGCATTTAATTAGGTAAACAGTCAATTTTGAAGATTAGAAATGTGACTGGGGATTCAATTCGTTAATTGGAATTGACGACTTTTAAGCCCTTTTGGTTATTCACGATGACGATGTATAACATTAGTGCACGAAATTATCTCACAACAAAAGATATTCATTAAAATATATTTTATTTGTACAAACTACAATAGAATAGAGTACTGTCATCACTGATCCCCGTTATCCATGCAAGATAATCGTAAAAAAACATGTCTAATTTGTTAAAATGCATTATTTCAAAGTCATAGTATAAGATTATTATAAAGGATAAGGAATATCAATAGATAAAACAACCTATATCCCGGTAAATTTTCAAATATAACACTATTTCATTAAAGATTGAGAATTCATATAATTGAAAAACTAATGTTTGGCATAGTTTATTATTATTAATCGAGATGGAAGTTTCAATTATATTTTCGTATCATCTCGTATTCCATTTAGGTAAACTTTATTATTAAATTCGTGCGACGCCTGTTAAACGCACATTAAAGCTCGATCTCGTTCCGCTGTGTAATAGACGGAACTATATATATATATAAATATTCAGATGTATATATATATATATATTCAGATGGGACTCGGAGCTCGGCGAAAAATTGATTTGCGGATTCGCACAATATTTTATGGCTTCGAAATAAATTTTCAATACACTGGAGAGCCAATCTTTCTCGAGCGGCAATATTCAATTGCAATTCACGCGTCTTTTGGGGATAGACGATGGATTTGTATCGAGAAATAAATGCAGCGCGCAAAGTAAAATTTATGTGAACGCATCGTATATTAACTTCAAACCTCGTGGAGGATTTTATCGGTGCAAAGTGAATAATGACGACAGCGTTTCCAAGTGTGTTTTACCAAGAAAATTTATTGTTTCGAATCAATTTTTCTATAAGATAACAATTTTTCTCGCGCGCGCTGTTGCATGAATATGTTTGCAATTTTAATGTGCACCGAGAAACTGTA
Source organism: Megastigmus stigmatizans (assembly GCA_900490015.1). Lineage (NCBI taxonomy): Eukaryota > Metazoa > Arthropoda > Insecta > Hymenoptera > Megastigmidae > Megastigmus > Megastigmus stigmatizans. The sequence goes on from UELV01180324.1 coordinate 59,016, forward strand.
AAATAATGACGAGGATAATATACGAGGATAATGAATAATTATGTGACCGTATTCGTTGATAGCATTAATATAAAGATAATAATATTTCCAAACGTTTATTCAATTACCTTGGTAAAACCAGCCACTGTTAATTTAAGAACATTTATAAAGATGACACATTTTACCACTTCGTCTTTTTAATTAAACACAAACTTTGCGCAACAAAAGAAAAAGTGTCTTAACTCGTGAGAGACATTTTCATTTAAAATTAAATAAAGTCTTTATTCATAGGCTTTTTGTGGTCATAAGTTACGAACTTTTAAGTAATGAAATTCAAGCAATAAAAGGACGGTTTTTATAGTTTGTATCTTAACTGAAAAGTTGCAAGAAACAATTGCATTAAAAAAACAGCAAACAATGGTTCTGATTGAAAGGTATGCTTTTTAATTTGAATAATTTAAAGGTAAAAGAAAGGCAAGATATTCGGATATCTGATATTTTATTGAACGATTACTAATACGAATTACGAGTGGTATAAGCTACAAAAATAAAGATACCTCGACCCTCCTTGCTAAATCCGCCTTCTCCCAGCTTCTGCGTACGACCCTCAAAATATACCATAGTTCAAGAAATTCCACAAAAAGGGAAAAGACTGCGCCGTGCGCGCACGTCCCAAAAGACTAAGCGCGGAAAATCCTTAAGAATCGTTGGGCGCGCTCGACCCAGAACCCAGAGGTTCATGCATGCATGTATACACACAAGCCTCGCAGCAAGAGAGAGAGAGAGAGAGAGAGAGAGAGAAAGGGTGTAGAGGTCGGGTGGAGCGCCAAATTAATTATACAGGGCTCATAGGGTTATATCAGCTCCGGCGAGCTCGCGGCGCGGCGGCAAGAAACTCCTTTGCTGAGCGCGCCGCCACACGGGGCAAACTGACTTTAACCGCCCCCTTTTTTGCCCTGGGATTTTATACTGCGCTCAAGGAAAACAACGCGCGTGCACATAGACGCACTTCTATGCAGGAGAAGAGCGAGAGAGAGGGTTAGCTCTAGCTTCGCTCGACAACGAAAAGCAATAAAAACTCGTAAAAACACGAGGCGAAAGAAAGGAGAGAGAGAGAGAGAGAGATGCACTGTGTGGCCTGAAGCCACGGCTGACGAATTATTGCTATTTCTACTCTATTCTCTTTTTTTTTCTCAATTTTATCCTCTTATAACAGGCCAGTTTTACGTCTGTCATAAAGCCGTACTTTACTCAAATTGCTTGCTGCGGTTAAACTTAAAAATCGACAGCTAGATTTGCTTTTATTCTAATATAAATATATTGTACAGCTTGATTTGCAATAGCTGATACGAATTTCAATTTTGTATCCTTTTCGTATTAGATAAGTTTTTAGCAACAACGATTTGTCAAAAAAAAAGTTTTTAATGAGAGCAGTAATTTTATGGATTAACTCGTAAAAAAGCATCATTTATATCGATGCAAAATTTAATTTCAGACTAATTCAGCCTTCGATGAAGCATTTTCTCGGATCTCGAATGTATCGAATCCAGTTTGACCCAGAGTTACATGCCTTGTATCAAACCGAATCGAACATAGCATTTTCAATTTCACTTATCGAATCGTCCAGCTAGAACAATTTCATATATAAAGTCTGTAGAGAATCGAAAATCAATTTAACACTCAAATAGATTTCCTAGAAATAAGAAAGTAACTTATTATATACAATTTTAGCTTCACTCGGCAATAATGCTCGATCAAACACTTCTCTCTCTCTCTCTCTCTCTCTCTTACGTACGTACGAGACACGTAGATCTCTCTCTCTCTCTCTCTCTCTCTCAGCACCCGCCCACGATCTTTCTCTCTTTTCCTCCGTTTTACTTAATTACACTAAATGCAATTATAAACACGCCGTAGAGTAAGGGAAAGAGACTTCGAACCTCCTACTCCTCTCGATCGAGACTTCAGGAGCGAAGGAGGATGTCCTTCTAACGCAATACCGGAGGTGCGCTGGTAATTGCCAATTTCTGTAATGCCTCGCTCAACATAATTTCGTTAAAAAATCGATCTGGCTAGTGAAAAAACACCCATCCACCCCTCCTTCTTCTTCTTCTTTCTCGTCCTTGGCAAAGGATACGACAGTTAGAGGTAAAGCGAAGGAGTAAAGAGCATACGCTTTTTTTCACAGACCGGCAACTGTCCTGAGCCGTCCTTCGCGTCCTTCGGAGCAAGCTGCCAAAAGAAAACGAGAGCCACGGCGGACTGAAGGACGCGGAAAAATCTTGAATTATTCACAGCTAAGATTCGATTAATAAGAATAACGATTCTCTCTCGATTAAGTCCGTGAAATTCTAGTCCAACGTTCGACAACGATATCTTAAAGTCTCTGGCTCGTGTGAAAAGTTGCGTACATACATAAGTGTCTCCAGATATGATCTTGGGTGGGTAGGAGAGCGAAAACTTAAGGTGAGCGGATGTAGGATCTGAGAGGGGAGATAAAAAAAGGTTGGCTTTTACAAGGGTGCTGATGAAATTCAGATGGAATGTCTTATGTGACGTTTTACGATAAAAATTTCATTCCAAAGGAGACATATATATGCTTTCGCTGTGCTCCAAAGTTACTTTATTGTAATATTAAGATAAGCGTATAGGTATGGTTTGCTAGATATAAGAGATTAAAGTTGACGGAGAACAGAAAACAATTAATGGATGTACGTTTGATACATAAACTATTAATTTCTGTTATTTTAAGGTAGTTTAAAATATACCTTTTTTGAATATAATTTAGTGTATATGCAAAAGGAACAGTGTATTGCACATGAAAAAAAAAATACGAATGAATAAATTTTCTTCCCACAATAATCACTTTGGCGAGTAATTTATATAAATAGATCAATGCAATTGTATCATTAAAGGCGAAACGACTGCCCTCGGATCAAGGAGTAGTAAAAGATATAGTGTTCTCACGGAAATTGCGAGAGAAAAAAAATCAAATCTGAACCAAGATTTCCGGGGAGAAATAAAAAAATCATTTTTATTATTTCCTCGAGAGCTCTCTCTCGCCCTCACTTTTTTTCTGGCTCCCTTGTTCTCTTTCTCACTTCCTCTGCTACAGTCAATCCTAATTCTCTTTCTCTTTCTCTCTCTCCCACTTCGTCCCGTCTGTTCTCCCAGTTTTATCACAGCACTTAAAAGCAGACTAAAAAATTCAAAGACACAGAGTTCGAGTACAAGAATCTTTTCTTATACGTGTCACTACCAAAACGTACTACCCGCACGAAAGCAAGTCAATTGTCGTCGCGGCAGTCATAGTCGTTGATGATGAAGTCATAGCGAAACGCTCTTACTTTGAGCGCGTTGGACTCACTGCAACCATAAACACATTACTGTAAGATGTGCAACTTTGCAGGTTATAAAAGAATTATCGCGATTGATGTGTATTGATGAAATGGTGTGTTGAATGAGAATTAAGCAAATGATATCGATTTATGCTACTATTGCAGCTTTAACAACACCCTGCTAATATTACACCCAATGGATGAAACCATTACTGATGTATTGGATCAGGATTACAACCAATGATATATTTAAAAATGTATTTTATTATTAAAATAAATATCAATACACTGAAGAACGATCAATCCAGCGATTTAGTTGACCTAATACCATTGTACTTAACGCTACAACTTCCATGTTAACAATTTTAGCAAGTAAAATTGAAGTATTATAATACAATCGAAAACTGCTATTATGGAACAGCAATTCATAAAGTTGTACTTTTAAGAAACAAAATAATAATGAATGTGAATAGTTAAGCAGCCTATTAAATTTAAAAAGAAAACACAAAAAGTTACAGAACTTCTGCAATTGATCAAATACATATTTGATGCCTATGTAAAATTCTTTCAAATTTCATATAATTTAATTTACTTTTTTTAAATAAAATAAGGTGAATTTTTTTAAAGGCATCGACCAGACAACGTTAATTATATTGAGTAAGTAATAAAAGAATAAAGCACTTGACAGGATATGCTGTAAATTTTACAACACCACTTTCTTTAAAACTGCTGAACTTGCGCCGTAAAATTTACAGGCGAGCTACATAGATTTACATGCGTGATTTTTCCCCAGCTTACGGGGCGAGTGCCAGTTAAAAGAGATTCCTAGCTGAAGACTCTAAAGTTAAGCTTGATTTAGTATATTATAGTAAAGTATCTTCTCTTAATCAATTTTGAAGTTTTGGAAGATTGATGCTATCTGTAAGGTACCGTATAGAAGACCGCGCTAAATGCGTTTACATAAAGTTTACTTAAAGAAAGAAATTACGTATAGCTTATAAGATATCGAATGAATTTCAAGAAGAAATCACGAAGTAAATTGATATCTTTATAATTATCTTAATTTTCTTCGAATCCCGAAGCAGTCACTTAAAAAGTTCAAATTCCAACAAATGGGGCGTGATATTCGTATTTCCCCGAGCATTAGTCATCGTGTCGATTCGCAACGTACGCCTTCAAAGCAGCGGTACACGAGACAATACATCAAACTCCATTGTCAATTTGAAGTTGTTCGCGAAAGAGACCTTACTCGCGAGGCGCGAAAAAGAAATCTACGAGATTCCACACTCTGGAAGGGGGTGAAAGAAAGTAAAGAAGAAAAAAAAAAGAAGACGAAGAGAGAAAAGAAGGGAGGACGTCGTCGCTTTGACGTCGCGCAGAGGGGCACAAATAAGAGAGGATGCAAAGACTTTTCACAAGAGCAGCCAACCAGCAAGCAGCAGCGGCGTGTATGTGCGCGCATACCCCGTATAACTATATACAGAAGGCTGGAGATGGCCGACAAAAATATACGGCCAGAGGAATGTTGCGGGATTTTTCTTCTCCTCCGCCCTTTCTCACCCCCGCTGTGTTGGAGCTGGAAGGATGGAAGGAGAGAAATGAGTTCGGCCTGGCCGGTGCTCTGTAAAAAGCTGCACTTTACTCTTCTACAACCGCTACTGACGCTGCTGCTGCTGCTGCTCTGCTCACGCCTTGCCCTATGACCTACCACAGCACCAACTGAATTCCACTCGCTCGAATCTCTCTACCTGGCTTTTTTTTCCTTTTCTTTTCTCCGCTTTTTTATTTCGTCGGACTATCTCTCTTTCTTCTTCCCACCAGAGCGCCAGCTTTCTCACTGTCCACCCGGCACCTTTCTCTACCCCTAAATCTCACAGACGCCCACAATCTCTTTATATGCCATTTGATAATAAATAGGAACGATGCAGACCAGATTTCGAGCCATTAGATTCACAACCGAACAGTTTGTCGATTTGAAATCGATAACACGCTGCTCTACATTTATTTCATTCGATATCTGAGTGGATGGCTACATCTTTACTTCAGATAAAGCGACCAAAATTATGCCTGTTGCAATATTTTTGCCGAAATAGTCTATATTGAATTAATCATGGAATATTAATTACTGGCGCAAATCACAAAACTTTAACAACACATTATACAAAAGACTTGGTGATTCGTTACGTTAAGTTGCAATCGTACAGCTTATGAGTAAATTCACGAGAATTAATTTAAAATAATCATGAAATTGCAATGCCTCGTATAAGTATAAACAATGTTATTCTTCCATCGATCACACGGCAATGTTGGCAGTATAGCGTTCGCTTCAACGTCGGCATCGTGCACCCCTATACAACAACTAATGCATATCCACGGGCGGGGATTTATTCAAAAATAACAATCGCAGCGCAGAGGATGCATCAGCGGCGAAAGTAATTTGCGACTTAGATGATTGAAATGGAATTCCCGGCATTATACCCCAGGGTCTCTGCGCGTGACGAGCACAAAAGAGAGCGAGAGCGCGAAATAAAGTAGCGATTGTTGCATTATACAGAACCATAAAGCCCCGCCGGCAGAACAAATAGATAATACCACTTTTTCACTCCTTTCATCGCTCTTTCTTTATCCCTATTTATTTCTCTAGCAGGAGCGCTAGCTGCTACACGCGCTGCTCTCTCCTCGCTCGCTCTTATTTCCTCGTTTATAGTTATTCGACGTATACGTATAGCCAGGGATGTTTTCTTTTCTCCTTCCCTCCTTCTTCTTCTTGTATTTTCTCTTTTTTTTGCGCAAAGAAGGGTCACAAAGAAGCAAGAAGAGGAAGAGAGCGAGAGAAAGAGAGAGGCAGCAGGGTATAGGTTCACGACGCCATTATTCCGATGCGACATAATAGCCTCGGAGTAGCGGGGCGTACATAGCGAGAGGGGGGGGGGAAGGGCGATACTCGTAAGAGGTCGTTACGCAACCAGGAAAATGCCATGCGTAATCGCCTCGCTCGCGGCTGGGTTATCGTCTTCTTTAGTCCTTATACCCGTGGGCACGCGCGCGCGCGCGCGAACGCGTATTCCATCCCACTCGTCGCTTTTACGCGATTATATCGCCTTTTCAAACCAGCGGATGATGGATCTGCTCGTTTCTCAATGCGAACTCCGTCTGCTGCTCTTCTTTTTCTCCCTATACCCTACCTCTTCACTTGGAGATGGTGCAAACGGTGCGCGTCCAATTACGATATCTGTCTGTATGCGAGACCAAGTTAACCTCGATTAAATGCTTAGACACAATGTAAGATTTAATCATTACGCACAGAAATAATCAACAATATATTTTACTGGCTGGCACAGATGCTGTCCGCCAACATACGTAATCGGGGTCAAAGCAAATATCTTTGATAATACGTAAGGCTAAACTTATGACGTTAAACACGTACACTCTCAACTGTTTACTCGAAATGCCGGCCACCGGGCGAGTTGCCCAAACATACACGATCTCGTGTCTACGCACTCTGTTTTACACGTGCTTCCATCAGCACAGAATTTGTTAACAGCGTTGAACAGAATTGAAAAACAGCGTGAAACCATTGATTTGACAGCGCACGAGTATCTTCTTCACAAATAAGTATTCGTTTATATATGTTGAATGAAGATATTTCTTACATTTTAATTTAATTTTTCCGCGTATAACACATTAAACGTTGAAGACAATAAACAACTAAACTGTCAAATGGATTAAATTTAAATTTATTATAACCAAGAATAGGTAAATTTAGTGTCAGTATATAAATAACAAAAGCCTAAGTGCAGTGCGCAGAAAGTTTCCAGGAAAAGTCGGCAAATTTAAGCAGCGTTAAATATTCCAATACAAGAAATCGATATTTGAAAATTGGCGTGGGATGGGAATGAAAAGTTAGAACATTAGCGAACAAAATACGGGCCGTGGGTCTCAGGTGCTCCATTGCATACTGAATAGTATCAACGTGGCTGCCATTGGGTCACAGTAGATATTCCCAGTTCGGTCAGCCATCGATTCAACCCTCCGCCCGCTCCAAGTCACTGGGGCATTAACTCGACTAAACGTTAAGTAAAACAGTAAAAACATTCTAATTTATAGCCCTTATCCATTTCCAAAAGTTTTGCAATGAATCGCGCGTAACTCGCGATCAAACCATGAGAAAATTAAAACTAATGTAATTATCAAGTATTTTACGCGCCAATTAATTTTGGAAAATAATGAAGATTTAAAAAATGTATAAACTATTAAAAATTCCTTTTTTGTCACTCGATATAATACGCTGCACAATCAACTTTCGTTCACAGTTACATCAAAAGAAAATGGATAACAACCTCTTATATGATTGTGTGGTTCGAATGGTTTTTAAATGAGCCACTAATTTTCGTAACAAAAAATTCTAAATAAACGCACAAGATACAAGATAAACAGTAAAAAAAATTCGCTACCCCCCCTCCCCTCCCCCCGACAACAGTACCTTTAGTGTTTGTGATTCGATCTCTTGCAATAGCAGTGTCGAAACAACGAAACGTTCAGTTGGATTGATAAAAAAAAACGAGACGGAAAAAGAAAACAGCAGTGTATCAACAAAAAGCGAAATTGCTCTCGTGTACTTCGCAACACTCGCTCGTCTCCGTTCGTCTCTCAACGACAAACAAAAGGATTTTGCTCGGTTGAATCGTGCGCAGGAGGGAGATAGAGACAGAGAGACGGAGAGAGGGTAGTTTGTGGAAGAGGGGGTACTAGCACAGATTTCTGCGGACCAGTGGAAATTTCCATGGCGACGTAGCCGTGAAGCGCTCCGCCACATACTCGGTGAATCGTCCGACCGAATTCGAAGCTGAGCGAGCGACGCGTTCGAGGATATAGAGGGGCAGAGGCGCCTAATCGAACACGGCTGACTCGGCTCGAAATACTAATGGCGGTAGATCTCGTCAAAAAGGAGCCTTATCCCTTGATCACTAGCACCTGACTTGGTTACGTGAAACTTTTGTCGATATCCGACAGCGGGATCTCTTTGATTTTGCCACCAGCCGCAATCGGTGATTACCAGAGTGTCTAATTCAGTACTGCTGACATCTGGGGACTTTACCAATGGGACATTTTTTTTTGTAAAGAGCTTATTTTTTATTTGACGAATCCCTTCATTTTTCGGCAATACGATTAATCTTACGGTTATCGCTTGCGTTTTAATAAATTCAAAACAATTTTTCGAATCAATATAACCAGAGCAATTTGGAATATGAAACTAATTTTAAATGTCCACCTAACGATTGTAAGAAAAAGTTATTCAAGAAATGTTCATCAATAATCAGTTAATTAGATAGAATGGTTTAACAGTAACTTTTTTAAAAATAATTCATTAATTATTATATATAATGTTTATAAGAAACATTATAAACAAGCAATAAAGTATTTAAGGTGGTTCTTCAATTTACTCATAAGTTGCACAGACTCCGTAGCGAAGCAAAAGTATAAAATAAAGATTGCTGTATTATTTTCTTAAAAATTCAAAGATCTAAATATATTTTTTTCATGATACACAGTATTTCGATTTTTTGAAGAACCACCTTAACAATCAATCTATTGATCTATTAGCTTTATTTAGAGCCATTCAATTATATATTGGCTAATTCATAATCCAGATTTAAATAGGTTCAATCAGAAGCATTTGATTAGAGGAAAACGCATTAGAAGCTGAATAGAGATGCCGATCAGAGGCATATACAATATAATAGCCATATTCATACATATCGATTATATACTGCGTGTGCCGAGTTATAATAGCTTTGTACGTCCTACACATAAAGAAGAGTATCATTCGGATAAACGAAACGTATGTATGGAACACATCCGAAAGGCTTACGTGCTTAACTATTGAATTGATATTTAAGCACGTGGATGCAAAATACGTAAAAACAATGTCTGAAATTTATTCAACCTAGAAAATCCAAAGCATCCGATACTGTCACATAATTAACTGCTTAATTCGCATCTCTGAACTACGACTGCAATAAACACGTATATTAATTAAAAGCACTGCTTTACTTTGGAAATAAGAGCTATTCAGAGGAGCAATTTATTTACACGCGATTCGCACGCTCTTGATTTTCCTTACTAAGTACCATTGTAAGACAATCAATTCTCATTGTTTGGGCACAGCAGAGCGAGACTGCAGTTTCTTGTTCTACAAAAACGGTTCACTAATACCCCGGTAACTTGTGTATACCAAATATGTAGACCAGTTAAAGCCTAAGCGACATTCTGATACCCTTGAGTTATGTTATATCTAAACTAATGCAATTATATCCGGGCGATTGAATATGCTTTGATGTGCAATATTGATGAATCATGTGATTAATTTGTTACTAATAGTATTAATATCAATATATTAACTAATTTTACTAATTAATATTTGATTATGATGATTCATCTATTTTATAAAGTAAGAGTTATCAAGTGTTTATAAAAAAAAAAAAACAAATGAAAGACTAATCTCATGCAAAAAAATAATTACAGTTTAAATCAATCAAACATTGGTATACAAATAGATACATCAATTGGCATATAGGCAACCTCGTTACGTAGATATATCAAACACTTCCTGCACTACCAAAATAATCAATTCAATCGAGTGTTCCATTTCGTAACTTTTTTATTTTTAGTTCCTGCTAAAAAAATGTTCTCGATATTAATCGAAAATATTATTTGGGTTAATTGTTGTGGCAGACCTTAATTAATTTATTACACTTTTCTATTCTGGTTAAGTTAAAAACTTTCCAAAATCACAAAACCATTCCTCTTCGTGTTATATTCGTTTTATTTTTATGATTTCGAGCTAAAATTAAAACTAAACACATTTTTAATTATGAATTACGTTAATTGCATTTCAATTGATTTGATCATTGATTTGATCATCACGGTACATTCAATTCTAAAAGCATTTCCGATTTGTCGACTACTAATTTCTATCGACCAGTAAAACTTTTAGAAAAAATAGTCGCTAATGCAAGCACAGATGAATTCGTTATCGTCGATGGCCCGATTATAGAAAAGTCCAGCTTTCTAGAAGGCTTCTTCCATCTTATTGTCTCACATCACACGGCTGATACGCCTCATTAGGGTTAGCCAACTCTGTCCTTGTCTACCAAGGTCAAAATAAGGACTTTCGAATACACCGCACAATTACCGTCAACATTGCTCCTTTCTAAGCGCAACTTAGGTCTAATTTCTGCAGTTCTAACCACTTCTGCTTTTTATTGAGCCCAGCTGACTAACTCTCTGGTGTCATCTACCCTCCTTATCCACCCCCATCATCTCGCCAAACTGCAGCCGATAAACTTCACTCGTCTCTTACATCTTCTCTAAACTTTGCTTAACAATGGTCCCGGCAAGACGAGGCTTCGCGAGCTGAGACCGAGGAACAATCGTCCGTTGTATAGGCCGTCAATTAAGCCAACGAACGGCAGGCTTTCAACGGACAACAAATGTTCTGAGCGGAAGGAGGGGAGACAAAAACTTGGCGCAATGATTAATGAGCTGTAAATGAAGCGAATAATTACGAGGTGAGTAGAGAACTATGGACCATTCAGTGAGCGCGCGAGATCCCTTCATTCCTCGCGTTCAGGTTTGTGTACTTTTTCATCTTTCCTTTTTTATAGCGCCTACGAGCTGATGACTTTTCAGAGAGATAAGCGAAACCAAAGAGCGAGACTAATTGCACGCGAGTATTGGAACACTTGAAAATATTGAATATTTCAGAGAGTTTGACTTGAATTGAATGGTAAAAAATCGATAAACTTGTTTCGTAATATCCAGATCAATAAATAAAATTGCTGTTGTACGTTATCTCGCTTTACTTAAAGAGAGAGAAACGTCCACTCCAAAAAAAAATTTTTTTATGCAACTAAGATCTCATTATAGTATTTCTTAATATAACAAAACGAAGCATCAAATTTATTTCAAGATAGACTTTTTATAAATGATGAGTTTGTTCCATGCTGTGAATTCAATATCAATAGTACTCTGATGAATGAATACAGGAAAAGGATAAAAGTATTTGAAACTATTGGTAATAAAATGATTAATGTTGTATGGAATCCTCATAAGTCGATCTTTCAGTTAATCAATTATAATAATTGTTGCAAGTCAATAAGTTCATAAATAGATCCGTTCACGTGAGAGTTCCTATTCCAGCCACAAGTAGTTAATGTCCTTCCGGCATTCCAGCTTGTTTGCGCGGCAAATCTCGTCCTAATTGTTCGAGACATTTAGGAAAAAAGAAGAATGAAAGAGTGGCATTAATGCAGAGCCTCGACGACAGTAGATGGATCGACCAAGAGGAAGAATGGCCAACAGCGGCATAAAGAGCGGCCAGAAATTTTCTCGCTCCAACTATAGACGTTGGTGGTCCCGTGGGGGCAGACGAGACGTGCAGCGCCAGGGAAAGGCTGTCGAATATTCAAATTCGTTCCGGAAAGCGGCAACTTTCCCATTCGCCTCGTCGCGTCGCCAAAGAACGACGACGACGACGAGGTCCGCCGTGAAACTTTTCCCTGCGCCCTTCCCTCCCCCACCCTGTCCCTTCTTACGCAGCTTCTTTTCTTTTCTTTTCTCGGGTCCACGAGCCGCGCGCGCGTGCGTCCCGTTCTCTTACACTCCGTTATTTGCGCCAGTCGCGGAAATCGAGAAACTTTAAAATTTATCCGAAGACTGACGAGGAATTTCGTATACGTTTAATCGAATTAGGTTATCTTTCTTGACGCCTCGGCGCGGGGTGGAAAAAAAAGAAAACGAGGAGCAGGACAGGGCAAAGAGTGTTAAAGGAACGACTTTTCAGAAAAAGTAGGTCAAACACCCCCTGTATGACTTAGGCGTGTATTGAAAATAAGATCGAATATTAAGATATTGCGTGAATCGCGGGATGGTATACAAATTTTCTTCGGCCAGCAAAATCTTCTCGCATCACCCAGATGCGGAAGTTTCGACTTCACTTAAGTCGTCTACTATATTTTACGCGAAAAATATACTAGATATGCTGAAATTGTCTTTTAAATTACTTGAAAAGTTAAGGACAGCATATTATCAGATCCTGCATCACATTTATCTTGGACAATGTAGTCGATATAGGTGACATTATGAAAACTATTGAAAAAACGAAGCTACTATTATCTAGAAATAGTCTATAGAATCACTAGAAATCGATTAAGGTAAATCTTTTGTCTCTTATTTGTGAATGAAAATATATATTGTTTTAGAATGTAAATGAAGATAAAATTTGACTTCTTTAATTGGATAAATGTGTTTTTTTAAAGATGAGTACAAGAATGAAAATATTCACCTTCGTTATTCAAAATCATTTTATTCTCTGCGATAAAAAAGCAATAACGACGAAATCTGTGCCTCAAAGTACAAGCAATCCAAAAAATATTAACCTCTTTTTTAATTAAACTGCTCGTCGTCACTAGGATAAGAGAAAAGGCTATTGGCGGATTTAATTCGACGGTCCTCGTGTGCGATTGGTACGGCTGCACAAGACGGGCCATTGTCAGTAGAGAGGTAGCGAGAGCGAGAAAGAAAGAGAGTGAAACAGAGAGAACGAGAAAGCAGCAGCAGCAGCAGCAGAAGCAGCGGCTCAAGAGCCAAAGAGAGTCGAGAAAGAGAGACATGGCAAAGTAATCAAGGATTTTCGTACACGAAACGGGAACAGGAGAGGGGGAACCTCAAACTACCAAAGCGCCGGCGGGAAAGGAGCACGAGTGCTCGTGTCATTTATTAATTACCTCACGGAGCGGTTAAAGTTTCATTGCGATAGCTCGTTAAAGAAGTGCTCTCAACATGCACATCCAACACGTATGTGTGCGCGCGCGACTATGTAGGCGTGCATTGCATTGCGGTGCACTTTTAGTGATACAGACTTTAAACTTTCTGGCGGGAAAAATAGCAATACTGATTGATAAAGTTTTGGTGTTCAACGGAGTATCAGACGCGCACATCACCGTGTGGTGTTCTGCTAGAGCAACCGGGACAACAGGCGCGAGAGAGCGACACTGCGAAGAAGTAGAAGTTCGCGCGGAAATAATCTCGATGGTGTCGAAGTACGATTTAAAGTTGGTCAACTTGGCTGAAAATTTTTTGTTTTTTTTTTTGGGTCAAGTTGATTAATGTTTTTACTAGCTTTTTACAGAAAAAGAGTATGAACGTGCGTATGTAACAAAGCAAAACATTGCGAATTAATACTAGATAAGACTTTTTTCAAATATGTTTAATTACAAGCAATATACGTAAAAATGTTGATTAACTTATCAAAACTAAACAAAAAAATAGATTTAAATATTTTCATCTTATTATGTACAAGCTTTTTAATAAAAGTACTTTGTTATAAGCTTTGTTTTCTAATAAAATTATTTCAAAAATTTCATCCTATGCAAATTATTACATTGTTTGATATTCTGTATAATATGAGCGCGAACAGAGCGCGTGATAATGCAAAGCACAAGCCGATCGATCAAAAATTATCTCGGTGATAACAATAAATGTACCGCAAAAGCTTAGAGAGCAGCTCATCTCATACACATAGACGAGTATTATGTTCTCGTTCGCGTGTGTACGAGATCGTGTTGGTGGGCGCAAAAAGATAAAAGTTACGTAAACGGGACTTGATCGATCATCCGAGAGAGAAAGGAAGAGCTTCGAATAATATTACGCTGGTTGCGCTAAAACCTGGCACTACGACGCCCCAGGGTACCTTGCAAAATCAACGGCACCGCGAAGTTTGCTACGAATAAAGCTGTAGTTTTATCTCCCTTTATAATTATTCTCCATTAAATATACTTGAATTATAGACTGTTGTAATTCTGCTTGAAGCTTTTCAAAACTTGTAATACTGAATTTAATATCGAAAAAATTCAATGAATTGAAAAGATATAGAGATTCAAATCTAATTCGATACATGTATAATTATTTCTAAATTTCGAGACTTTTTACTTTTCATATCAGTCGGTAATATTTTAATACTTTTAAACTGCACTGTAAACAACTTCTATTTGTTTCTGTTGTTTATATCACTCTTTTTAATTAATCATTTGTGTTGTTGTATTTAATTATGTTACCTTGTTTCTATCCAAGTTTACATATTGGTTCAACAAAACGAAGCAGACAGATATTTTGGTGATAATATCTGTGTACCAACAAAAACCATAAAAAATCCCTTAAAAGACTGAGGTAGTACGGAGAAGGAGGAGCTCAGGTGGCGAAACGGAGAGGTAATTTGCAAAATCCATTACTCTTTGGTTTCTTTGAGGGACTACTCACCTCTATCTCCAACTTTTAGAAGCCAAAAATAGAGGTACAAAATAACTATCTTTTTTAATCGAAAGGTGTACTTTACACATATTATCACACATACATGCTTGCATAATCGTTCAATAGATATTTTCAAGAGGCTACAAAAGAGTCCTAAGCATATTACGGCTTTAGATCGCGTAGCAAGAGAGCGCATTTTCTTAAAACCTATTTTTGTTCACCCTTATCCTCTTTTCACTCTATCTTACTTCTGTTTTTGTGAAACTCTTACCCATTTCAGCCGTATATATTACACTATCTTTGAAGTAGCAAGAATATTTCAGGCTCGCGCTGCACACAGTTACACCAAGTCAAGCGTCAGCCCGACTCTTTCGCTCGTTTCTCTCCTTTCCACCATCCCTCCTAGAGGGTTAAGATGCCTTTTGCGCGCTGCGTCGCAACATCGTCCGTTAATTACAGAGACTGGCTATATATGCTACCTCTCTATCCCCTCCTTTTGCCTTTCTCTGTTTCTTTTCATATAAAACATACTCAAAAGCAGTGGAGAGGCGGAGCCTCCTTTTTTTCTCTCTCCACTTATACACAAGACACACTTTGCTCTACTGATTAAGCAGCCGAGAAACGTAATCCTTTTTGCTTGCTCGCAACGAACAAGTCGCGACACTGCTATAAAGTTGGGCATTACTTGCAATTCAGCAAAATTTTACAACTTATCGCGCGGAATATCATAGTTTAATGAATATTTTCGAGATAAAGCCGTAAGTTTTGGCTTAGTTCTGAGGGATATTTTCAATTTCAATTTGGCACGAAAATAGCACGGCGAGAAAAAATTTAATGCGCAAAATTTTCAGTATATCACTCCTATTAAATCTTACTTTATACGTTTGATTTCCGAAATGCTCTACTGCAAGGATTTTGATTAAACATTTGTAAAAGGATTTTTTCAACATTTTAGCAAAATAATTAATTGAGCGCTTCTGTATATAATACTTTAGCTAATATACTTGTTGACTGTAATGTTTTAATAGCCAAAATATGTTTATAATTTTTTTGTCTGGATTTCAAAAATTATAAAAAAGGAAGATAAATATTATGAAATCAAAAACTATATCTCATTGTATCAGTATTGCTCAGAAAAATATCCACCAACTGACAACAGTTTTGTTGATAAAAGCAGACTTGAAATCAAAGATTGAAGAGAGATTTCACCGTTCAAATCAATATATCTTTTAATAAAATAACTTTATCCATTTTCATGAGAAAGAATTATTTACGTATAAAACATTTCAAATTATCTTGAACACGTAATATAGATTTGTATGTCAAAAAAGATAAAATATTAGATTTTGGAAACCGTTATAGATACTGAAAAATTTGTAGAATTCTCAAAAAATCATGGGGTGCGAAGTTGGAACATTCAGACCATTGCTCATGTAACTTCTTCATACATCTAGTTTTAGAGTTGTGAGTCTTCGTTCTATTGCCACTGACTTTTTTATCATGTGAACGACGCATATCAAAAGTTTTGAGAAGTCCTGCATACAAGTTGATGAATGTTTTCTGATTTACGAACTTTCAATAACAAAAGTTTTATGAATAAAAGTAGCACGGTTTTCGTAAAACTGCTGCTCTTCAAAGTTTCCCCGTTACTTAAGTAAATAAAGTAGCTGTATTCATTACAGCTAGTATTCATTATATTATAAAGAGGATTCATTTACAAGTTAATTATTTAATTATCTTAACCAAGCTGCACTGACAGCTAATAAACATTCTTTGTTTATACATAAAAAACTGTTTTATTATGCCTACAGTTACCGATAGTAAACTATTTCTCGTTACTTTTATTGAAAATTACATTTTTTTAAATCTTGTTCCAGGTACACATTCTGTAAATCATAGCCATTGTGGCTCTACTTTAATAACCCTAGGAACTTTAAAATTGACTAATTAAAACGAAAAGTACCTTGTAAAAATATATAATTAAGAACTGAACAACAGTCTATAGTTACTATTAGCTGCTATTTCATAAAAACTTGTGTTATTTAATTTACAATAATTATTTACGATAATTCGTGACATGGCTTAGTCACCGTACCTAAACTGTTTTTATCATCTAAAAAATGTATGCAATGTATAAACTGTATGAAATAAAGTAAAATTAAAAAAAAATATTTTTGTGAAAGGAAAACGTGTATAGGATAGTTTTGATCCTTATTATTTAACCATATAAATTATATTCCCGTTTTAAGAATGTTTTACCATTTTAAGATAACTTCATAAATTAATAATAACCACTGCTGTGCAGAAATATACTAAACAGGTTTCTGTCTGTGTAGTAAGAACGATTTTTTACCTTGATACAGATTTTTACACTTATTTTAGTTTTAAATCCCAAATGTCTTCAATATAATAATACTAAGTAAGCTATTAGTGAAAAAATTGTTGTAACTAACTCAATAAATGTTTTTATTTCTAATTTATTTCACACAGTATATAGCGTTTTTTTATATTTTTTACTTTATAAATGTCGATACTGTAATTAACATTTGTTTTCCTCAATCATCAAGAAATACATTTTTTAATACTGTTAATTATTCAGCATTTACAACGCCGATTTCATATTTCCTATAATTTTTTTGATTAACTTAAATTTTAATGATTAACATCAATACGAACAGTCACGTCAATCAATTGCAATCAGTATATCGCCAATCACGGTACAACTTTCAACTTGTATAATACAGATTTATTAATTTTCTACTGGCACACGTGAATTTCCAAAATCCTCCGAAAGTATACTGGTAATCAATCAAATATTAAAATATTGATCGACGAGCGGGAAAGTAATAGCTTGATTTTTATTATAGAGATAAACGAGATAAAATGAAAAATGTTTCTGGGTACATCGTGGATTATGTATTACAGAGAGGTAGCCGTTAAAAAAGTGAAAATTAAATTTAAATTAAATTGATGGGATCATTAAAAAATATTTTATACTTTCCCATAAATTATTGCTATCATATAAGGTAAAGTACCCAATAGTGGGACAGACTGAAAATTGGGACCAGTACCTGGACAACAGTAAAACACTACCATTACTTATGAATATGAAAAAGAAATCAGTTCACTCGCATTGTTTATGCTATTGACTATACGATTAAGTTGATTCTGTGTTAATTTGTGTCTAATTTACTAGAATACGAATTAAAAAGTTTTGAGGTTATGTGTGATAGCCAAACCATTGTCCCAGTTTACATCTCACTTAAATGCCAATACCCATAGCGGGACATATTTAATTTATATTGTCCAAGTTTAGGGTCCAAGCACTGTCCCGGTAATGCTCTCAGTTCAGTATAGGGTGTTCCAGTTCAGGAGTCTAGCACAAATTTTTCAAACTTACTTTTTTAATATAAATAAGCGTGAAAAGAAATTTCTTTTTGCATATATTATTAAAATAGATATAAAGCGCGTCATTTCAATATAATTTTTTTTTAAATACGACTTGTGTAGTTGCAATTCACACGAGAATTTTGCTCCATTTAGATTTTGTCCCACTAATGGGTACTTTACCTTAGTTCATGGAAATTCTTTCCTTGACAAAGCATCCCTGGTAGAAAATTAATGAGTCCGAGCGGCCAGACATCAGCTAGTTTCGTCTATTCCGTACTTCGAAAGTCAAATCAGGAAAAACTCAGCTAGGTCTCGACAATGCTAAATGTTTAGTTGTTTAGAAATATACATGACTGCGACATGACGCACGCTTTTATTTATATATTTATCAGTATCATATAGTTTTCTTAACAATCTATTAAATAATGAATGCTAAAGATTAATATAAATAACAGAATTAGGCTAAAATTGTTTAAAAGTGAGATAATTGCGTCGTTCAATCGATAGTCAGTGACATCAGCGTGATGTACAATGACCAGATCGTGTTTTAAGAGAGCGAAGCAGACATGCTGATCAGAACCTTATTTTTTTAACGGCCAACGACAACATTACGGAAGCTGCCGTGCTTTAATTTACATCAAAAGTGTACATTTGTGAACGCTGACAAAAGTTTATACTAGTAAAAATTAATACATTAAATTCAATAAAATACCGTATCTATATAATCTGTAATGATCATAGCAGTTAAAATCGAGTAAAAAATGACAAATAAACAAGAAATATCATTCTTAAAATAGCCGAATCCTCAGCCAGTTTGCGTTCCAAAACTTTGGCGAAATAGCCGGGGTTACTCGGCTGCTAAACCAGTTGTTTGCCTACTCGTTAATTCAACCTAAACTGGCTGCAGGCTAGCCACGAACTCGGCTTATACATTTCTACCAGGGTAAATTTTAATTGATTTAAGCTACATAAAAGAAAGAAAACAAATCATAAAATACTTTTCATAAAATTTTCATTAGATGTAAAATTATAAAAAACAAATTTCTCACCTTTTTTTGAAAATACATAGATATTCTCTATTGCGCCGCAGGTGTCATAAAGGTTTCCATAAGTCAAGCAATAGTGCATAAATATTTATATTTTCTGACATTTTTTATATCTTTACAAATATTTATCTTTAAAACTATAAAACATAAGCACACTTAATTAGTATATTTTGGAAATGAAATTGAACAAAGAATACGACAGTATTTTTTCCAGGACCAAATTACTTCGTTATCATAGGAGCAGTTTTTAGCGCATACACCGATAAAACTATCGGTTATATCATCAATGATTTTTTCAAAAAAATATGATGAAGAGTTTTTGTTGCATAGAATAAGAGAAAACTAGATTCAGAATCGGTTAACATCTCAAATATGAGAAAAATTGAAGTAAAAGGCTTGTTTTACTAAAATTCTGCTTTGCATTTTAAGCGTCTAAATGTGGTACAATATATCTTTTTTTATAATGTTTTCTAATAATTGAAACGTTAGTCCATTCTGACATGACTGATAACGTTATCGGTATATGTGTTAAAACTTGGTCCAATGAAAATGAAGCAGTTCTGGCAAAAATACTACTGTATTCCTTGTTCAATTTTATTTCCAAAACACTAATTAAATTTGTTTATGTTTTATATAGTTTTTAAGATAAAAATTTGTAAAGATTTGAAAAAGGTCAGAAAATAGAATATTTCAATTTTTCAAAGTGTTATTATGTCTATGTACATAGGTGGTTTTATTTTTCAAATATTATAATCTAAATATAGCCAGTTGAACTTGTTAATTTTCTAGATAGGTAATTTTAATTGTAAGGAAAAATTAGACTTAAATAATAAATAAAAAGGTTGACTTCAAAAATTCAATATATCTAATAATCTCTCTGATCATAATTTTTAATCATGAATTTTAACACAATAGATTAGAATCTAGTATTACGTTATACTGTCATTGATATTTTTGATTTTATCAAATGAATTTCATAATTATTCTTTATAATTGGTACAATGACGTCAATGATTATAATTACTCAAATATTTAATGAGAAAAATAGAAAATTGCAATGTTAACTAGACATTTTGAATAGGAATTTAACTTTCACTTTAAGTTAATTTGAATGTTGACTAACACTGACATCAAAATTTTGGTATTTATCTTAAATACAAGTTTAATTTTATCATAAAATGAAACATCATAATATTTGCTCGTGATCGATTAAGAAAATAAAACTGACAAGAATAGTAGTTTAATGGTGGCATTCTTTATAACTTAATCTTATAGGCATATATTATTAAAATGATTATATATTATTAAAATTCCCTTACCTTTTGCTATATATTTACACTATAAATATATGTGCACAATAATATTTACTATATATATATATATATATATATA
>UELV01180342.1:8245-22183 GCA_900490015.1 Megastigmus stigmatizans
CCATCTGCCACTAGCTGGGCCCTTGCTGCAGCTTCCCGTTAGCGGGCGAGCTCTAGCTCGCGCTCGGCATGGGCCACGGCGTCTTCAACTGCTTCCGCCAGCCTCTTTCTCTCCTCCCTCTCCTTCTGCGCTTGCCGCAACTTTCTTGCCGCCTCCTCACGGCGTGCTGCCTCTTCAGCTCTTCGTATCTTCTGAGCCGCGAACTCGGCGAGTTCTTTCCGGTCGTTCTGGACCAGGGGGACCCACCGGCCAGCCCTCTCTGCTCCTCTCGTGAAGTTCCTCACGAAGGCGTCGAAGGCTGTGAAAGCTTCGCTTTCGAGCCTGGAGGCCTCCCGGTGCTTGGTCCGGGCCTCGACGAGCGCGGCCTCCACGCGCTGCTAGCTACTCTCGAGCGGGGTGAGCCGCGGCTCGGCGCCCCCTTTCTTCGCGGCTGGGAGCTTCTCGGCCGTCGCCGCGGCGGAATTTTCCGCCCGAGCTATGGCGGTGTCGGGCCTCCTGAGCTGGGGAGGCTGCGCGTGGAGGTCATCTTCCTCTGTCTGCCTGGCTGCCTCCTTCACGCCGCTAGCCAGGGGTTTCGTGTTTACCCCTGGCGCTGCTGGAGCCAGCGCCGAAATCGCTCCTTTCGGTGGTCTTGAGAGCTGCTCCTCCGGGCCTCGAGGTAAGCCGAAGGACGGCGCGGCGGCTTTCTCCCCGTGAGTTTCCTCGATGACCATGGTGGACGGTCTTCGCCGCTCAGCGTCGTCCCGGCGGAGCTCTTCCTCTGTCTCCCGATGGGCGTCCATCGCCGTCTCCAGCAGCTCGACTACCACGGGTTCGTTGGGTGCTATTGTGTGTTATCGACGGGTTGAGGTGGCAACGATAGCTCCTCCTCGCAGGGAGCGTTATTGTCCACAGAGATCGGCTCTGGATCCGCTACGCACGCTTTTGGCGGGCCGCTTAACGCCTCTTCTTCCCTCGGTGGTAGTGGTTCCCCGTCGTCTTCTTCTTCTGGATCTTCTCCTCCAACGAATGGCTTTAGATCCTTGGCGTGTACATTGCCATCTACATGACCGTCGGCGTCTATCATTTGGTAGCAGTTGGAGCCTCTGATGGCGGTTATGAGGTATGGGCCGGAGTACTTGGGGGCCAGTTTCGTCGCTATACCCTGTGCGGCTGAAGATAGAACTCGGTTCTTCTTCCACACATGGTCGCCTGATTTAAAGGTGGGTTCTCTTCTGCCCGCATTGTAGTACTCCGACTGCCCTGTCTGCGCTTCTCGACTACGGCTGGCGGCTTTGTTCAAGGTTTCTTGTAGGCCGTCCATCCTCTTTTGCCATGCTTCTACTCTTGATTTCTCGAATATCTCGGCTGCTACCGTGTCTTGCTCTCATCGAGAAGTGCCTGGGGGCATTGGCTGTCTGCCATAAGTGAGCAGTGCTGGGCTGGTTCCTGTCGAGCTTTGTGTCGCCGTGTTTAAGGCGAACATTAGCTCCGGCAGATTTTCGTCTCATGTTCAGTGGTTTTCCGTGGCGTAAGATGTTATCATCGTCTTCAGTGTGCGGTTAGACCGCTCCACTGGATTCGCCTGTGGATGATATGGCGGCGCATTGGAGTGGTGTACCTCACGTTCTGTCAGATACTGATCTACGGCGTTGTTCTTAAATTCCGTGCCATTATCTGGCAGAAAGACCTCCGGAGTGACGAAGCATAGGATTACTCTCTCGTTCAGCTCTTTTATTATACTGTTTGCGTTCGCTTTCCTTAGCGGAACGCACTCAACCCAACGGGTGAAGAGATCTTGTAGAACGAGGATGTATTCTAATCCTCTAACACTCGGCGGTAGTGGTCCCATAATGTCTCCTGCCACCATTTGCCACGGCTTCTCCTCTATTCACCTATCCATCAGGCCGAGCGGGAGTTTCTGCTCCACTTTGCACTGCTGGCAAATCTGGCACTTTCGAACATAATTGCGGACATCTTCGTAAAACTTGGGCCAAAAGTAGTACCTTGCGACTCTGTCAAAGGTCTTTTCTCGCCCAAGATGTCCTGCCGTCGGTTCATCGTGACACTCGCGCATGACGTCGCGCCGGTGTTCTTTTAGCACGATCAATTTCCACGCGTCATCTTCCTCGATGACGCCTTCTGAGTCGGGGTTTTGGCGGTGTATATAGAGGTTTCCGCCTGTTAGTTTCCATCGAGGGTGCTCGCTAGGTTCTTCCCTAGTTCTTCTAGCTTGCTCGAGGTACCAGGGGTCTTTTGTACCCTCTGACTATGCTAACGCGCTTATCGCTGGCTCTTCTTCCTCGAACATTCTCAGCAGTGCGTCTGGGACCAGGTTCAACGATCCCTTCCGATGCTCTACATCGAAACTATGCCCTTGTAGTTCCAGGGCCCATCTTGCTAGCCTGCTCGTTGGGTTCTTCATCGAACTGAGCCATCTTACGCAGCTGTGGTCAGTTACTACTTTGAAGTGGTAACATTCGATGTAGGGTCGGAATTTCTTAATTGCCCAGACTACAGTCAAGCATTTTCTCTCTGTCACGCTGTAATTTCTTTCAGCTGGTGAGAGAGTTCTGCTGGCGAATCCTAGGACTTCTTCGTCTTCGCCCACGGTTTCCATTAATACCGCTCCGAGACCCATGTCACTGGCATCTGTTTGCACAAGTTGTTCGAAGGCTCCTTGTTGCTCGACCTTCGCGAACTTGCGATACCACGAAGCCATGCCCGTGAAACGTCTGAGTTGCTTAAGGTTTTTCGGAGCGGGATAATTCTTTATCGGCTCTACCTTGGCTGGATCTGGTCTGACACCGTCTCGATTCACCAAGACGCCTAGATATTTCACTTCGGAGCAGCAGAATACTCTCTTCTCGCGGTTGATCGTTAATCCTGCCTCACTGAGTTTCTGGAGTACGAGTCTTAGGTAACGCAGGTGGTCCTCGAATTCTTCCGAGACGATTATGTCGTCCAGATAGGCGAAAGCAAACGGTTCCATGCTCGGGCCTATGAGCTGGTTGGCGACTCTCTGGAACGACGCTTCTGCGTTACGCAGTCCGAACTGCATTCTTTTAAACTGGTAGAGACCCACACCAAGCACTGTGAAGGCCGTGATGGGTCTTGACTGTTCTGTCAGTCTTATTTGGTAGTATGCCGCACTGAGATCTAGTGTGGAGATGTATCTTGCTCGGCGTAGCTTCCTCTGGATATGGCCCATGTGAGGCTGAGGATAGGCATCCAGTTTTGTAACTGCATTGACTTTCCGCAAATCAATGCAGAACCGGTATTTGCCGTTTTCCTTTTCACGATCAATATGGGACTTGACCAGCTGCTGGATGAGGTTTCAATTACATCCTTGGCTAGCATATAGGCGACTTGCCGATGCATTTCTTCCTCCACCTTTGACGAAACTGGATAATACTTCTGTTTTATCAGTTTCGCCGTGCCTAAATCTATATCATGTTCGGCTAGGTGGGTGTAGCCAAAAGGTCCATCCTTCGATGGCAATACCTCGTCCAACAGCGCTTTCAGCCGTGCCAATTGCTCTTCTGCTACAGCTGCCACTCCTAGCAATGCCAGTGCTGCCACGCCACTTCCTATGGCGGCCACTTCCAGTGGGGCGTAGGCTCCGGTCTCTTTGAGGAGTAGCTGGTCAGTGTCCGGATCCAACATGGCTCGGAATGCTTTCTTGAAGTTCACTCCAACGTAGCATTCTTCATCGAGACCGGGAAGGATCGCTACTCTTACCTCCTTCGTCAAGCCTTCTAGCTTGAAAGGCAAGAGTACGTGACGCCACAATGGACACCTCCTTCCGTCTGCCAGTCTAACCTCTCCGACTTCTGTTTGGAGAAGGTGTCTTTCCAGACTGGCTGCGATCTGGAGACCTACTGGATCCATGACTGTGCTCGAGGCTCCTGGATCGTAGAGCGCTCTGAGCCGGTAGTCTCCGATTTCCACGTGGAGCCACCATCGGGTTTCGTCTTCAGAATGATATTTTGGCCCTTCTTCATCCCTTCTGGGAACTTCTGCCGGTGACATTGAGAGTGTATCCTTCTGGTTATGCTCGTGCTCTTGTGCCGAGGCCCTTCTAGGTACCGGCTCGGCAGATGGTGGGGCCATGGGTGTGGGTGGTGCTGTCACCCCCTCTACTCGCCTCTCATCCCGTTTCCCGAACAATCTGGGCATGTAGTACTTCTTCATGTAGCCGAGCCTGCCACAGCCGTGACAGCATAGTGGCCCTTTTGGATCGAACCTGGGGCGTTCCCTGCCCTTTCTTTCCACGCTGTCTCGGCGTCGACCTCTACTGTTTCGCTCATCCCTTTTGGGTGAGCTTTTCCTTCTTGTTTGATTCTCCGGTGTTTTCGTTGGGCCTGACTCTGCCGTGTTCCAGCTTTTCTGCAGGGCCGCCTGCAGTTTGGCATCCATCAGCTTCGAGATTTGCTGGATCCAGTCTGGTTCTGCGGCAATCGGCGGAGTCATAGCCGCCGCTGCCACTTTGGCGTCGGCATTTGTTGGCATCGGTTTGTTCCTGTACGTTATTCCCAGACACAACGTCGTTTCTGCCTTAGGCGGCATCCTAAAGGCTTTTTCGCTCTCGATGGTCTGCTCAGCGTCCGCAGCTAGCATGAGAAGCGTCTCGACTGAGTCGCATTCTCTCCTCTTCACTTGCCGTTGTAGCTGCGGCAGCAAGTTTCCATACATCATGTCGAGCTGCGCCGTTTGGTCCGGAATTGGCTTCAGCTTGCGCATGATGCCAATCAGACACGTGAGGTAATCTCTCACTGGTTCATCTGGCCCTTGTCCTGGCACTGGCTTCTGCCACCAGACGTTGCTGGTATCGTTGGCTTGTACCATACCAGCGTTGAGCTGCCATGGTAAAGTCTGTCTAGCTGATCCAATTGTCCCTTTCGTTCTGGTACCAAGTGGCGGCTGTACCGGTGAGTAGCTCTGCTAACGCTGCGAGCATTTCCTCATCTGAAACGTTCGCCGAGGCGCGGCAGTCTGCCACTCGGCTGAGGAATATATCGATGCTCTGGCTTTTCTCGCCAGAGAATCGGGCTTGCCACTTTCGCACGATACCGCCGATGTCTCTGGGTGCTCCAGAGGCTCGGCTCCATTGCGAGCTGACATTGCCGCCCCAGTGACGCGGGTCATTCGCTTGTCTGCTCGGGCTAGGTCCTCTCTGCCAGGGATTTGGCTCGGCTGGGTATCCGTGTGCTTCTGTGTTCCTCCTATTTTCCGGTGCGCCTGTATCCTGGGCGGTTATGGCGTAGGCATTTCCGTGCCTTGTGTCATCCAAGCCTCTGCCGGGGCTCCGTATTCGCTGCCCCGGCTGGTCACTGTTCGGTAGGTTTGGATGGAGTCAGGTGCTCTCAAACGCTGTTCTGAGTCAGCTCGTGTCCTCAATGTGGCTCGGTATCTGGTCATAGTGACATGTGAAGGTATTCTGGAGGCCGACCTGTCTCGTTCTTTCAGGCTCCACTTTTGTGCTTGATACAAGTGGTGCTCGGGACATGTCCTCTACCTTCTCCGTCAGGATCTTTACCCTTAAGATTATATCCGCCAGACACAGCGAGAAGTCTGGTAGGACCTGAAACGCCGTTCCATCTGTGCCAGTCAGAGTGAGCTAGTCCTGTCTTCTTGACGATTCACTGGTCTCGCTACCATCTTCGTCGGTGGCATGTGATCTCACCGTCGGCGAATTTGGCCATGAAGCTGTGACGTTGAGGTTGCCTATCACCTTTTCATCCGATGTCAATTCCTCTGGCAGATATGGGCCAGGCATCTGTGTGTCGTTGGCTGTATCACCTCGTGGCTCTCTTCTGCTGGTGATTAGCGTGGATCGTTTTTCCCTTCTTCTCTTCATGGGGTTTTCCGCCTCCACGCATACTACAAAGTCTTCTACTGTCTAGTTACCGAGCAGCCACTGATGCAGCCGGCTGGCTTTTCCCAGCCGGGATCCTGAGTCGTTGAGTTCCAACGCCTCGAGGTGCTCCTGAAGTTCACCGTTGTTCAGGTTGAGGATGTACTCCTCAACCGCTTATTCGAGCTCTTCACCCATATCTAACTTACTCGCTATTCCTTCATTCGGTTTTTTTTCCTACAATTGCCGGAGTCTCTTGGTGACTCGTCATTGCCTGTGCGCAAGGTCTACCGCTTTAAAGGCGCTCTTTGTTATTTGAAAAGTTAAAAATTTGAAAAAAAATAATTTTTTGAAAAAAAGGTTAAAAATTTGAAAAAAATAATTTTTTGAAAAAAAGGGTAAAAATTTGAAAAAAAATAATCTCTCTCTCTCTCTCTCGCTCGCCTGGCTTGCATGCCGACGCCGGGTTGCTGCAGCTGCCAATGCTCTCCCTTGGGCTCCGCGGCTGCAGGCTTCGCTCCTGGGCGACTTGTGAAGAGGAGATAGTGGGGGGGCTTCGTGCCTCCACCACTGCACAGCCGCACTCGCTTTCACTCGTTCAAAAACAATGCCCACGCGGGAGCGATCGCGAGGCACGTGGCGTTCGGCCGGAGAGAAGAGACAATATGGCGGCTTCCTCTCCGCCTTCTTCCTCGTTCTTCTTCTGCGCTCGCGCGCGAAATTCGAAGCGCGTTCTACGCCGTTCCAGTACAAAATTATTTACGATTCGCTTGTACAGCTGTAAATTTTTACACCTCATCAAATTTTTTGAAAATCACTTTACTCGAGGATATGCAGCTCATATTAAAACGTAGGAGTAACAAAAAGTGACAATAATTTTAAATAATACTTTATTTCAGAAAGCATACTCATAGAACTAAGAATCGTGAACGAACAAAGTTACGAACAAAGATAACGAGAAAAATTATTGTAAATCAAATTGTTTTCAATAATTCAATTTGCAATTTATCTTTGACACATCTTTAAAAATAGGATTTTTCATACCTTCATAACTTGCAGGTCACCTGTACATAGATCATTTGCGATTTCATTTAAAAAATCGTATGCTATGAAAAATGCTTTTTTTTTTTAAAGAACAGTTAAATTAGAATATTGATAATGTTTTCAATGATTTTAAAAGTACCTAATTTAAAAAATACATGCAGGTACCATTTGGACTCAAGACGTAGAATAAGTAGTTAGTATTATTTTGAACAATTACATTTCCTTAACTATCTACGATTCAGTTTCTTCATTATTTACGGTTCATTTTCAAAAAATCTGCCGTTTTCACGGTCCAAAAGTAGTTCAAAATTTTTTGTGAAACACACGTTTCGTACTTCATTTTTCTCGTGCTACATGCGATACGGTACATAGAAACTACAGTGTGCAAGCAAAATAATCCTTGTGATACACACTTTTTGGAACTATTTTTGAGAATTATTCAACTAAAATATCAATGCCCACTTTGACTTCTCAACGTTCCATTCTATAGCTTTTTATGTAAGCGTCATACCGAAAATTCCAAATATAGTGTATTTGATAGTTTAAGGTCTCAATTTTGAAATATTGTTATCAAAATTAGTCTAGCGATCAATTTAGAAAAGTTGTAGGATATTTTTCGATAAAAATACATTTTTTTTTATCAAAATTCGATATTTTGGTTCAAAAAAGTCTTGCTAAATCTTGACTAATCAGTGACGACGTAGCTACAATTATCTACTCTTTAAAAACCTGTTGGAATTTTGGAATTTATTTATTTGGAGACATTGCTATTCAAATATTCTAAATAGTGCTTTATCAAACAGAAAAAACACTCGCAATTCCTTGCACACAGTTTTTGAAGATGTATAAAAATTATCCTAGTAATCTTACCATTCGTATTAAGAAGCTTATTTCGGATGCTTTATTTTTTTATTTCTTTTTTATTCATCTCTCTACTATCTTTACAAGCAGTAATATCGCAGTTAGAAAATTTCGTAATATTAAACTCATAAACCTAATAATTCTATGTGGGTGTATGAAATCTCCGAAAATGTATTTTTGAGGCGAATAAAAAATGAAATTAAAGCTTAAAAGACAAGCTTTTTTAATAAAGTTGCAAATTTGCTACAATTAATAGAAAAATTTTCGCACATTACGAAAACATAGAATTACGACTGATTTAGGTGTTTTTGATTAAGTCTTATTTCTGGAGTTCAATGTTATTAAATTTTCGTAAAAAGACATGAAATTTAAGAATGGGCAAACAAAATTGAGTACAGAAACACCCGATTTTCAGTCAATTTTTTTTTTAACTTTCCCATCATGTAAGGGAGTACTATTTCTTTTAAATTTAATATTTTGTTATGTTCTAAGTAATAATGTAGGTTTTGTGCTTTTCCTCAAAAGACTTCATTATATTTTGTTTCCACCGGGGACCTCCTCTGTCAGATGATCGATAATTCATAGGCGACGTGCACCTGTATTCGGTATTTGTATAATAAAATTCAAAATATCTTTTCAATTAACACGAATTATTTACTTTTTGGTGAGAAAATGTAAAGTGGAAAATTTAAAATTTGAATTAGAAAATGATTACTCTCCTCTTCAGGCTGAACAAAAATTATTGTGTTACAAAACCACTAAAAACTAAAAATAATCTTATTTATCTTTTCTTCATAATTTAGAATTCAGTAAGTGCACATTCTAAAATTAAATATTTTCGATAACATACGTGCAAAGATTTATAGTTACATTTATTACAAGCTAGCCAATGTGTCTTTTAAATCAAGTACTTTGCAGGCGGATCGTAGGTAACGGTATAAATCTAATTTTTACTCAATCACTAATATATAATCTTTGTTGATTCTGCTGTTCCTCAGGTTAAAATATTAACACTTTGTGTTTATACAGTCACGAATCTAAATTCCGAAATATAGAATGCTTTGGTAAATATTAGTAGGAGTATAGATTTTTCTAGAGTTGCAGGCTAATAAGAGCAGCTCATCTAATAATGTAAGCTGTTGTAAATAATAATGTTCTATACGTAGAAGTGTATATTCGTAAAATAGAATATTTTCTAAAACATTCGATAATTGCACTTGCAGATAGACTTATGAGTAGTTATTCGAAGTAATGGTATTCATAGTATGAGTAGTAATTTATGTCATGTTCATCGCTCAGGTTCAGTGGAAGTTCAAATAGAAACTCTATTGAATGCTGCCTTTTGCAACCGCGTGAATTCAGCCAGTTCTTCAGCTGATAAGCATTGTTAAGCGCACAGCTATATTGTACTCGTAAGTAGTAGGGCTTGATAGTGTATTGAAGACAATACTTTTGACACTAGCCGATCTTGTCAAACGGCGGACAAATTTTCTCTAATTTCAGATTAACAACAGTTCGTGTTGTCAACTTGTCGAGTAAAGCCACTTTTTCTTGGGCACTCACATATATTTGGTCGGCTCTTTGACAAATTTTCTCCAAATTCTTGTTCAGCTTCTTTACGCTGGTATCTCTTTCGCACCAGTCTAATCCGTGATGATTAATAGTTAGCTAATTATTCTGTCTCACAATATCTTTACGTTCTCTCAAATCTCGAGTTACATTTTCGTGGTACTACCCAAGTCAAAAGCATAAAGACAATAATCATGGGCGTAACCCTCACATGTGATTCCATTCCCTAAATTCGAGAAATAAATATCTGTACCCGAAAGTTGGGTATGGTATGCATCAACGTACATTCTACTGTCGTTTTTAAAGATTGGCTGTAAAGGTTTCAAGGGTATCTGCATATCGTCCACGTACAGGCACAAAAATTTCAAATAAAAGTTTTTGAAGTTGGACGAGTTAAGACTCTTGTCGGCACTGTAAGCTTTATTCTCCAACCAATGATATTCTTTTTGGTAATTGAACGAGAATAACGTTATCTATCGTCTCACCATGAAAACCATTGTGCATGGATACAGCTTTAACCTCTACACTTGTAAGTGGATATTTTGCTGTAGGTCTTAATAAAGCTTTCTCGTGGGCGAGTAAAATGTGAGGATTTATCTTTAATCGTCGAAACAACAGAGTTGCCTTGATAATTTTGACTGTATACATCCCTGAAGAATCCATGAGACAGAAACTGTCTCGTAAGTCTAAGTAAAAGTCTATCCTGGTTAAAGACGTCGCAATATAAATGCCCAACCATATCAATTTTATCGTTAGTCATAATATTTCGTCGATTCACAAGCCCCTTGCTATCATCTTTCAAGTTATCCATAAATCCTGCTGTGTCGTTATACCACAAAACACTAGTTAAATGTGATCTTTTTGCCGCGGACCATAGTTAAGCAAAGTTTCAATGTACGACTTGTAGGAGCAAGGATTGTTTGGTAGTGAGTTAGGCTTCTGATTAAAGAACATATCAGCCTGATTGAACAGTGAGTTCATAAAATTATTCACAGGTTCCACAGTCGTGTCTTCGGGTATTGCACCAGATAGCGATATATGCACGCGTACACTCAGCATTCTATGAACCAAATCCAGATACTCGACATTTTCTGGAATGGTAAACTCTATTGGCGACTGATCGGTAAGCGATGATATTGGTTTGTACTGCACCCAGTGAGAATTTTCGACAGCTGTTTATGGCGTCGGCCATTCAAAGAACGATAATTCAGTCTTTAATGATTCACAAGAATGAGTGTGTAAAAACAGCATTTTGTATCAATTTTCAGAAATATCTCGCACGGAGCGATTTTTGTTTATTTTTCCAGTATGTTTCTTCCTCTTTGCCTCATCACCTTTTCCGCGATTTTTCTTCTTCTTCTCTGTCTTTCTCTTACTGTACAAGGAGATACTCTGCTCACCGCCACCACCACTGAGAGACTGAGGCTTCTGTGTCATACGTCCGGTTCGTCTACCATAATTCCACTATCGGCCTTCAAGTTAAAAAGTTTCATGCCCCCCTCTCCTATACGTTTACGAAGTGACTCGTTGAGTGGTTTATAATGTATGCCAACGTCATGCACAATGTTGGCAGCGTAGATATCTTCTTTACGATCTATCGCTACTCCTTTTTTGAGTTTGCCTTTGGTTTTGGGTATTGCGCGTCCGTATAAGCCTCTCATAAAACCACCTATTCCTGCACCTAGCTGACAGGAACATCTGCTACTACTACTGCCACCAATACCTATGGTGTGAGCAGGTTGGGTAAAATTAGCAGCATCATCAATCTCACCACCCCCACCACCACATTATTCAATAAATAACTCTCTGTACGTAGACATTCTAGCTGATGCGTTTAAAGTGAAGTGTCACCGCCAATGTTCCATTTTCATAGTTGTATGGTACGCGATCTCCATATTGATCTCATATCTATCTCGATCGACTGAAATGAGCATGATAACAAAGGTACATACATTGGTGGGAAAAAGTTCGTAATCTGGGTGCTGTCATAAGTGTATGCATTTAACTGAAGAAGAACAGCTCGCAATAATCGAGGGTAAACTATTCACAAGATTCACGGGTCGGTTGCCAATAATGTAACTTTCTTCCTTAGCCTTGCAGGATATTAATTTATTATCTTCAAGGCCTAGTATTCTGCACAATTTTTTCGATAGCGTAAAAGTATAAATATAGTCTACACAATCAGCGGTACAATTGCACGTAACCTGTACGTACCCACCACACTTAATTTCAAACTCCCAATTTCACTCCACAGAACGTCTCAGCGTCTTCCTTATAGTGCACATCGTTCTCCCTCTTATCGACGCTTATGTGCTGAAATGTGAGAGGTATTTGAATCTCGGTGACTCTCACACATAACTCTCCATGAAGACAAAAGTTTTGCGGCAGCTGCGTGGTGAAATTCGTTGGTGTATTGTCCGAAAATACATATACACTGTTGTTATTCGACAGAACCACGAGAAATTCGTCCCTCATTGTAAACTTTACAAATCTTTAGCAAATATCCAAGAGTTGAATTTTTCAGGATATCCTTTCCAACTCACAAAATATTGTTTTCTCGCTTTTCTACCTTTACTCTTTAGGATCTTATCGATCTCAAAAGTATCCTCTGTCAAATTTTTGCTCACTCTACTTAACTGTTCCTCGTTAAAGCTGTCAATTTTTTCAGCCACCCTCTTATGCTTTATCAAAGGCTTACCTGGCACGACTGACGCGCACTAAATAACCAACGCTGTATTTGGACTGGCGTGAATGATTGACTTGAATTTGCAGATACCATTTTTATCCTGCTATGCCATGAATTGTTGTAGGCTTCAAGAATATTAGTCAACACGTCAATGTAGCGTCTCGTATGGAAATGTGCGTTTCAACGTTCTAATAAATTCTTCGGCAACGGCTGCTTTGACATCCGGATCCCGCACAGTGCGATAATAGTACATTGTGCAACAAGTGCGAGAAGCCGGCGATTTGGAAATCATCTGCTCGCACGAGTTGCACATACTATTTTTTTAAATGAGTTGCGAGAAGCTTGACGCCTCGTTCGAGGAAAGTGTATGGGCAGTCGGTTAGTCTACTTCTGGAAAAGCACTGCTGTACATTGGGACCTAAAAATTCTTTACCTTAGTCTATCTGTAAATATATAGGCTGTTGTACTCTTGCACTACCATCACTATTTCTTTTTACTAGAATGCGCTCAAACGCTTCAGCGACAGCGATATGAAAATGATGCTCAGATTATTCTGATGATTGCCCTTGGTAAAATAATTGGTACTGCACCACACGACGATTTCCGCATCAGATCGTCGAAAATCAGAAGCTTAGGTGCTGGATCCGTGGAGTAGTCCTCGCTCTTTGGCAGACCTTCGTGAAATTCTATATTTTCGCCAAACTCCTTGTCACTCATACGATCAATGTAATTAAGAAAGTTCTTTACAAACACCGTTTTAGCACACGATGTGGACCCGAAAATCATCGTTGTTCGTGGATGTTTTCAGCGCATATCCATTTTACGACTAAACAGCTAATACACTCGTCAGTACTTCTAAATCTAAGTCGTCATTGTACTTCTAAATCTATCTCGAAGAAACTTGGCAGAGGCGCGCGCGGGAGGGTCCTCCCACCACGGCCGCTTCGCGCATGCGCGAACGTCTCTGTTGCTCGCCAAAGGCCAGCCATATTGATCGGATACGCACACGGTTATAGCGCTAACCGAAGGTATATACGTATACTTTCGCTAACTGTCAGTGTGTGAGCGTGTGACGTGCGTATGAGCGGCAACAAGTAAACGAGGGAGACAAAGGCTGTCTGTATTATTAATCGCTAAAATTGACCGCTTAGACACCCGCTCCGACGTGAGATTCACACGCACTCTACCAACAGGCGTAGAAACGATACTAACAACAACTTTAAGAGTATTGTCTATTTCAAAGCTATCATTATTCGGCACGATGCTAGATAGCATATCGAATAAGTCGGTAGGGGCCAAGTCTCGCCCTAACCTAAAAGAAATCCATACCACTCCTAGACGGAAGTACAATGCCTGAATAGCTGTTTCCATCCACACATAGACGTCTACATCAGGCGATGGTTGCACTATGGAAACTTTAAATTCTCGACCTTCCAGCTGGAACCGTCTGTAAAATCGTGATGTTTTATCATGGATCAGAACATGTGTTAATAAAATTTAAATACGAGGGGTATTCAAAAAGTAAGTTTCCCTAGTTTGGCGTTTCTCTCAGACGCCACCTAGCGGACTTGAGCTGATCATAGTTTCAGTTTAGGTTCTACCGATAAGAGCGGAATTGGTTTTGGTGGCCAAGAATACTTTTTTCAGCAGTACGAGTTCGACAATCATGGAGCTACCAGTGCAAAACGGGTCCGATTGTGAATTACGTGCGGTTATCCGTTTTTTAACAGCAAAAGGGTTAAACGGCAATCAGATTCACAGTGAATTGGTGACTATTTATGGTAAAGACTGTACGAGTGTGCAGATGGTGCGAAGATGGCGCACAGATTTTCTCGAGGGACGCGCAGAAGTGCACGATGAGCAGCGTGCAGGACGCCCAAAAAGCGCCATCACCGACGATGCGATTGCAGTGGTGGGAAATTTTCGACCACCCACCTTACTC
>UELV01180346.1:7776-33108 GCA_900490015.1 Megastigmus stigmatizans
TCTCTCTCTCTGTGATGCCTCCCCGGTCGTACGTCCCGCTCGGACGCGCGTATATATATCAGCTCCTGGCAGGGAGATTGGTTTCGACGTGGCACGTACGTGAGGGGGTTACAGGTATATATAGCGTTCGCTCAGAGCGCACAGCCCGGCGGTTACTCGCTGCACACGTCCTTATGAAGCAGCGGCAGCGGCAGCAGCAGCAGCAGCACCGACACCTGCCCCCGGGCCGGATCTTGTTACGAGCTCCACCAGCAGCAGCAGCAGCACTCGGTGGAAACTCATTTAGTATCCGCGCCCAGTTAATGATTTCCCTCGAGCGCCACTGCGCCACCCCCACTCTCGTGCAGGCTCTCTCTCTCTCTCTCTCTCGTTCACTCACTATTGTACGTGTACGTTGATGCTTTCGAAACAAATCGGATCGCATAGTCGCATAATCCTTCCGAACGGATGATCGGCTTCGATTACACCATTCGTGCAGAGCCATAGCCGTGACGGGGAGCCGCCGACGGAGCTCTGTACTCGATAATGAAATCAGCCAGTCACCTTCGTTCGGAATCGCGACTCCGACCAATGCCAGACGCTCTTCCTGCGTAGTGTGTGTGTGTGTGTGTGTGTGTGCTTTTGTGGAAGTAATTTATTTATTGGTCGAGCGAGGAGCGTTGAGGAACATTTATGTTGGGAATGGAAATATGGCGCGATTGCACGCGGCAAGTCTTTTTCGGCTTCGCGTCTCCCATTCGGATTGGTCTCCAAGTTTTGGCCCCTTGGTATATTCAGGTTCTTGTTTTACAAATAGGGATCGCAGTGGAGTGTATTATGGATTTGATGTTACAAAATAACATTGATTTGTTAATACTGATGTATTTTTATTCTACGTGTTTCTCTTCTATAAACGAAAAAGTATAATTTTATAAGAAAATTGGTCTCTGACATTTCCGTTTTAATTTAATTGCTAGAAATTCGATTTTTTCTTGAAAATTGTCGATAGCAAATTACTTTGTCAGAAGAGAATCTCACGGTATATCGCTTTCATATTTTATATATTTATTACTTCAATGAGTTTTTTTTTCTTTTCATGTTTCGTTTTCATTACTTTTCAGGCGAGAGCAAGTGCAGTTAAGAGAAAAATAAAAAGATCTTGTAAATGCGCGCACATGGATGGCCAATATAAAAGTGCATGCGAACTATGCTGCCCCGGGACTTCGACATCGTTTGATCGCTTGAAACTTTCTCTCTACTCTTAGTTAATGACATCGATTTACTTTGCGGTGGCTCCAGTACTTTTGAAACCGCAGTAGCCGAGTTCCCGAAGGCTTCTAAAATTCCTTTTATTAAATTTTGCAGAAAATTTCAATGTTATATATATACTGATGTTATTAAATCGTAATCGATTTTCCATTTGTCGCTTTGTGAATAAATTTTTATAACTAAATAACTTGTTGTACCGCTGATTTTTGGTTGCTCAAATTTGGAAAGGTATCGCATAATTGAATTGGCCGTAAGGAACGATTAATCTTAAGAAAGTCAAGTGTGAAGAATACAACTCAAGAGTTTTATACTAGAAATACAACCCCGAGCAGATGATCCGTGGCAAGAATCATTTCAAATGCTTCCCACTCGTGTACTATACGCTCACATAGTCGCACGTATACTGCACCTACATCATAGAGTTTCTTCGCTATATGTTTTGGCGAACGAGCTCTCTTTTGTGACGCTGCATCTCTCTCTCTCCCTCTCCCTCTCTCCTTGTTCCTTTTATATCTGGCTCTCGGCCATTCTCTCTTCTACGGCCATCCTCGTGAGCTGGATTCGTGGACGCGTGCAGGATTGCAGCTCGGGGCCTGCATGCAGGGTAAAAGGAGAGAGGATCGATGCGGCGCGAGTGTACGCGATGGTACACCGAGAAAGCGAGACGGGTATAGTTGTACCGCGGGCGCGAGGGAGACAGAGAGAGAGAGAGTTAGTACGTATACGCACACACATAGAGACAGTAGCAGAGCGCAAGGGGAAGGGTTGGCGCGAGTATATAGAGCGAGTGAGCGCACGTTGCAGCAATGGTCCTCCGAATTAGAGACGCCAATCAAGTTGACTTATGGGCGACGCCGTGGAAATTAGTTCAAAGAGAACAACGTGCTTTGATATCGCGCTCTACACTGCTGTCTACGACGTATACAGTCGCGCTGAGCTCGACGCTCTCCCTCTCTCTCTCTCTCTCTCTCTCTTTCTCCCGCTCTCCAGCTCTTCAACTTCCTTCCTTCCTTCCTTCCTACCTTACTTTCCTTCCTTCCTTCCTTCCGCCATCGCGACGTTACTTATTCTTTCTTCGTCCTTGTCTTCCTACGTTTCCCATCTTTTCTTTTTGCGCGCGCGCACGTGTGTGTACCGTACCGCATGCGCGAAATTACCCGCGGTGCAGTTCCTCCTCTCTCTCTCTCTCTCTCTCTCTCTCTCTCTCTCTCTCTGTATATATATACACGGCACGGCGGAAGCTTGCATTGATTTTTTGGTCCTTCCTCGTGCGCCGCAGCTCGCGAGCTCGTCGAAGAATTTTTATTGCATGTGGAGATTACTGGAAATTGCCCTGCGAATTCGTAGCCCATGCGCGACTTCAGGAGAATTATGGACCCGGTTTAATATCTGCAAGACCAAGCGTTAAAAGTAAAAATGTGGGAATTTCACATCGAGGGTATATTCGGATGCTCTTTCCTAGTGCGACGGTCGTTCTTGATGTATTATTATATATTAAAGCTTATAATTGTTTTTAAAATCAAAGTCTTTTATAGGATAAGATATAAGGTATTTTTATAGAGCAGTTTATTTTGGTATTATGTATCCAATAAAGTAAAATATGAATAGAATTTATTCAGGAAATATCTGAAAAGTACTTCAATTTTGACGTATTTCCACCTTAGACTTGTCATTTAGTTTATACTTTTTTTTTTAAACTTACATAAACTCGAATTTTAGGTTATAAGTCTTGTGAACATAAATATGCCTAGTGCTTTATTGCAGCAGTTTATTTCAAACTATCAGATATAATTTCGAAAAAGCGTTCCATCCTATTTGAGATACTTTTTATGGAGCTAGAAAAATTTTACGCACGATTAGAAAAGATTTTTTTATCATATATCGTGCTCCATGCGATATTTTGCGTATTATCATACAATGTATTTTCTTGCATAGTTTCACTAAAGTATTTTTTAAAACCAATTTCGTACGCACGATTTAGCAAAATCTCATGAATATCATTTTCTTTTTTGTAGCACATGCCTTTTAATTCAATTTACCAATACATTTTATGCAACATAACGTGGAACTATATTTTATTTATCGTGTAATAAGCATCCGGATGTATCCCCCGAATACCGCAGAGCGAAAAATTCCAGCTCGAAAATAAGCACATAAATAAAAATCGATGCGCATGGGTCGATATTCGAAAATATTCAGTGCATCTCTCCAACTCGACTTGTCGCGAAAAATTAGAGTCAAAAGCCCGCATACGTATATACATGTATATATAGATCGGTATATATCCGCATTGGCAGCAGCGATGGGTACATTGCGTGGGATCATCGTCGAAATGTCTTGGGCGCGCGTGGCAGCATTGAAGCCGATCGCGTAAGTACACACGGCACGAAACGCAACGTCACCGCCTCTCCTCGCCTATTCCCGATGATTGGACTCGTCCTCAAAAACGCTCATCCTCCGCAAATGTGTATAGAAAATATAAAGTAGAGGTGCAGGAGGGCGTGCGGCAGACACACCGAGGATTGAATAGGAAGAAAGGATGGGAGGGAAGGAAGGAAGGAAGGACGAGCCAACTGCTGAATCGAACCGCTGTGCACCGACCTTTTCTTTCCAGCTCTATACACGCGCTCATGTAGTCTCTCGCTCTCTCTCTATATGTGTATGTTTGTTTGTGTGTGTGTGTGTGTGTGAGGTGCGCAGGTTTATCTATACATTCGCCCCCGATCTGCTCATTCACAGCCATTCATACACGTGTTATATGAGTGAGAAGATGCGCAAGTGCCTTGTGGGCGTTGTGTATATGCGCTCGGGGCCCCTGCAGAACAACGCGATTGGACGTCGTCTGATATAAGTGCGGATGAAAATTCTTCAGACGTGTTGCGGATGGTAGGGCATTGACTTTCCAGGCTGTTGGGCAGTTGCACTTGAACGCGATTCAAAACGCATTTGAGATTCTCTTTGAGGAGTTTGCCAGTATTAAAGAATATATGATACATTAAATATAAATACCTTTATCTATGATTGATAAATACCTAAATTTATTTACCTAATTGATTCCTAACTGATAATACCTAAATTTGACTAAAGATAAATACCTTTATCTATGATTGGTTTTTACCTTGATTCTCATTCTTGTGTATAAAGCTGGAATTTAAGCTGCTCTATATATTTTATTTTGTTATTCGAACGCTTCTGAATGTGAACTGCGCTCTTTTTTTATTGCGAGCGGATAAACATTAAGGAAGTCGTGGAGAGACATCGTTTTATTAAAAAATTCCTTAATTTGCTCAATTCACCTTTATCTGAGAACAGCTTGGAGCTGCAATTCAGAAATAAAAATGTTATTAGCTACCTCGCTTTTCTTTTCATTTGATTCATAAAACATTATTTCCCGGAATTGATGGTAGAGGACGAGGACAACTTTGATGTTTCCAACAGAAGATTACTGCAGGACATGAAAAAGAGCAATTCAATTTCAGAAGCGCACAATAAAAAAGTGTTCCAGCTTATCTTGGGAAAAGTTTTAAACTAAGTCCTCGAACTTTGTCAACTAATTGCTGAACTTTGCTACGAATGACTGCTAAATTGTCACCATCATTTCTAGTTTACTAAACTGTTTAAGAATCATTACTATGCCGCTGTCTACGTAGGCCATATCTCCTAAGAAACTTTCGCTGTCTCTCTGCAGTCGACCTAATGAAATCGCAATGCGTCCCTATTTCTAAATCGTACCTCCAGAACGTTTGTGGCAGTGTTTCTCGTTGGCTTTCCAAATTAATTCAAAGAATTAACTCTGCGTGATTCTTTGGTTCTATTTAATCAAGTAAATAACGTTTGAAGTTAAAGTATACGCGTATTTGAAATGAAGATGTTTGTCTGATTTAACTTTCATATTACAAAAACATTTCAAACCGGACCGTTCGGACCGTTTTCGATAAAAATATCGCTTGAAAACTTTCGAGATATTTTATACACTCTACTCTGAGTATGTGCGACAAATGAATGTTATATTTTAATATACAACTTTCAATTACGCGCAGCCAGATAATCGTACTAAAAAACGTTAACTATTCACAGAAAAGGTATGAACCGCTTAATCCCGCTTATCTCTTTATCGTTGAATAAAATCCCGAAATCATATTTAAAATAATCTTCAAAGGCAATAATACCGTAGATCGGATCTCGGAACAAAGCGTGTCCCCCCAAACCACATCCATATATCCACCCACGAATCGCGCATACATATATGAGCTCACACCGAAATAAAGTCCCAATGCCAACCGGTGCTATGGGTATAAACTCTCATTAAAGAGATTGTCGCTGGGCGCCTCGATAGAATTCCAAAGGAAAAGGGAGAAGCTGCGTCCACGTTAAATGAAAAAGAAGAAAGAGAAAAACGTAAAGGCACGAGGAAGCAAGCAACAATGAGGATTTCGGATCTCGAAACGCTTAATCCTAATTCGTCTCTCTTCCTACACGCGCCATACGAGTGCTGCGGCAACGGCGTGTCGTTGATCGATTTGGTCGATCTCGCCGCGGCAGGAGGAGAGCCGCCGGCGCATTGTGTCCGCTCGCGAGTCCTTGATTATAAAATATGCCTCCGGCCGCATGCTGCCGTTGCCGCCGCCGCTGTTGCGTATATATTGCGCGCTCGGAGCCTTTATGCGTTCGTCCGGGATAAAATCGAGCCTCCCGCTCGGCGCTCCGCGATATACAGCCACGCGGAGGAATCTCGAGGAAGAGAATGGGCGCCCAGTATGGGTCAAGCGAGCCCAAGCCGCGGGACGCCACTATATACCACCTCTTTTCTCCTTTGGCAGACTCTCGCCGGGAGATCCGTGGTCTCCAGTCCCGTCGTTTGCTTTACAATGACACTGGCTGGGTGTGCGTATGTGTGGGTGACGGGCGTGACTGGAGGCATGTAGTAGTGACTGGTGGATACGTCTTAGTTATGAGAAAAAATGTGTCGCATGCCCCCATTGAAATTTAGATGGATACCGCGATAAAGAAGACGTTACGCAGATGCTGAGAAGCATAATTTCTCAATATTAGACGCTAAACGAATTTCGCTCTGCAGGATTGACTTTTCGGAAATTGCGATTGTTTCGGATTACGTGTGATCGACGTATTAACTTATAATACTAATGAAAGATTGTTACGTCTTTGTAATGATTGGATGCAATGTTTAAGGCAGTCTTTGGTAAA
Source organism: Megastigmus stigmatizans (assembly GCA_900490015.1). Lineage (NCBI taxonomy): Eukaryota > Metazoa > Arthropoda > Insecta > Hymenoptera > Megastigmidae > Megastigmus > Megastigmus stigmatizans. Next base: position 14,230 of record UELV01180346.1, read on the forward strand.
TTGTTGCAGGAATACATGGCTACTATCGAGGTTGTTTCGGATACTTCAGTTAAACTTGACCATAACAATAGATCTTCGGTATTTGCATTCTTGGATGGAAATTTACACCGACCCTGCTCAAGTGGAATGAACTGGTTTACCTTATTATGGAGCATATACGTTGAACATTAGAATATAATACATTTAAATTGGAATTTACGATAGTTCAAAAGAATTCGCAGCAACTATTTAGACCACCAGAAAAGTTTGTGTAGTATATGAATGCCTATCTTGATCGACAACAAAGGTATAGGAAAGTACATTACGATGATGTTTTAATCTTCAGTTCATCCAATAGTTTGTGTAAATGAAATCATACATTCTTGAAGCTCTCGATAAAGAGACGATTTCCAGTCCATATACTTTATACTGTACCATTTCGTATTTAATACTGTTTATTATTACATTTCCAGTTAAAAGTCGTTTGAGGTTAGCAATTTCATTTACATTCTACTGCTCTGAGAACTTACATTAGTTGATACATTTCATAAAAGCACGGTAGATACGGACTGCTTTTCACTGCAAATTTTAATAAAAAGTAATACTTATTGGATAATGCAGTCAAACTGCTTTTGGAAGTGCAATTACTTTTTATGCGAATAGATTGAGCTTCGCGTTAAGAGGCCCCTGAAATTTGCTTATGCCGTGTAAGCATGTGATATCGTTATCTAATTTCATGCATATTAATTTAGTACTTAGCTTGGCTGCTTCTAAGATACATTAGTGATCTTTATGCGTCACAGATGTATCAGTGGGACTCGATGCCGCCCAAACTTGTTAATAATTCATGAATGTTATTAAATTTTGAGTAATGCAAGCTCCAGGTAATACTGATATTTCGTCATGCGCAATTAGCATTTCAATATAGATACCGTTATATATTTAGTGTTATCATTTTCTCTTCATGCATGTATTTGTGGAGTACGTGAAAAATATTCTTTCAATAGATTTATTAAATAATTCAGAATATATTTCCTTTCCTCACAAAATTTACAGTATAAATGCATGCAAGTATAATTTATAGTCCCATAATAATGGATAAAATACATTATTGCATTGCCTTTTATACTTTAATATTTTCATCATAAAAGTCCACGGAATATGCAAGAGTTTAAAGAGCAGGGATTAAAGGTTTTGAGTTGTGGCAGTATATTTTTTTTCGTTAGAGGGGTTTTTTCCCTTAATACAAATTTATTTTTTTTTGGTTTCTACATAATGTGTAATGTTCGTTTATTTACACAGCCTATCATACGCATAAGTGAACACAATTAACCTTATTTTATAACATGAATTCATTATTGTCCAAATGTCTGAATTATCAGGTGTAAAAAATAGGAATATTATTTCACAGGATAAATCGTGTTATAATTTTAATTTTAAAATGTAATTCTCAGAATGATAAGGATAAAATTATTATTAAATGCTGGTTTATGGTTCACCTGCTTGTGATGCCACTTTACGGTCAAGTGCTTTATTGTTTTTGCAGCCCTTTTAATCATTTTATGTATTATTAATGGATGACCTAAATCGAGATCGGCACATGTCATGCTCCGTTAATTTTAACGTAAATCAAGATTTAAATTTCTACCCCGATGTACTTCGTGTTCAAACAATAGAAATGGACGACATTGTATTAACTTATTAAGAATATAGACCAGTTCATTACAATTTAAAACGTATTATACACATTCAGCTTTGTATTTCCATCTTCAATGCTTAGACAACAGCCAGTGCATCAGCCTAACGCCATTGTTCAGCATCCAAAGGTGTACGTAAAAAATCAACCAATCCTCGTACATGTTCTTTCATACGTTTTCGTCCTTACAAAGAGGTATACGCGCAAAAACCAGTGACACTTTAAATTTCATCATTCAGCGCGCGACACATAACCTTCCTCTATTATACGCAAATATCATGGAGGAATCGATCGATCGCGAACCCTGTGAATGCACCGAAAGCCATGTTAAAAAAGGCAAACTCTGCTCGCGCGACTCTCGCGTTCATCGCGAAACGCTAAAATAAACAGTCCAACAATTCACGCGCGCAAAGCATAAATGGCAACGCCACCTGTCCATACGACCGAGCACAATGCATCCGGCTGCTGGTGCTGTTGCCGCCGTCGCTGCCGATGCTGTCCCGAGCTACACAGAACATTTTTACTTCGCGTCCTTTTTTGTTCCTCTATTGCCACTGCATTCATTTCACAGTCTCGATTCGATGCATTTCCACGCACCTAAACATGCGTGAGTGACACAAGCGTGCACATTTTTTTAAATGCATATAGAACGTTGTTGAACATGAAAGAATATCTTTCTATTTAGAATCTCGTGCAATCTATATGGATGAGGTTTTTTATTTTCGGTTGAAATTTTTTAATTGCAATACCAGTTGAAAGTGTTGTTGGAGCAAATATTATAAAAAGCAAACGGATTAAACTGCTTTCGTTTTTAATTGCTGTTAATGAGCAAAAAATATGAAGTACACGAATATGTTTAAATAGATATGAACAAACAGAGGGGGCAAAACTTATAAGCGCGATGCAACAATGGGATAAGAGCTTTTGATAAAAAATTAATGTGTGCATATCCGCATTTTCTGTACTTCAACTGCATCAAGAATTGATTCTCAGGAACGACGCATTCGATTTTTATTGTCGCATACGGTAACGCGTGTACTGCAAATCCTATGCCACGGGTTTATGTAACATCCACATACTATTTCATATATATTAGAAGATGGAATACAACCCACTGCTACACTGATTTAATTTGTAATGCATCTATTGAACCATTGTATTCTGAGTTATGAAGACTAAAGTAGTATCTCCTAAAAATAGATTGAAATCTAAATTTATTCACTTGCGATTGTTTCTAGAAATTCTAAATGCATATACGCTACAAGATATATATCTTTTTCTCACATTGTTGAATGACACAATACATTAAAACGATATAATTGTATTTAAATAAAAATTCAAAAAGTGATTTAAAGAAACCAAAATTCGAAACATTTTTGATCGAAAAAAAAAATGTTTCGCCCACGTTCTTTTTTACTCATGGCAATTTTTCACATAGCAACAGTTGCCGACCGCTAAATTTTTTGGTTAAATTTAATCTTCAGTCCATAGGAATGTATACAAAAACGAAATTTGAATAACATATCTTGTGGCGAATACTTTAATGCCCAAAGTAATTTAGATAAACTTAGTCGCTCGAGTTCGTGTACATATCTCGCGAATTGGCTTAAAGTTAATTTGCATGTCAATTATAGTTTAATTCAATATACGCGTAATATATTCAATACATTTATAAGCTAAAGTGTCGGGAGTTGATGAATTGATTATTGCAAAGAGAAAAAAAGAGGGAGAGAGAGAAAGAGAGAGCCGAAGGCTAGAATTACCTATTTGGCTACTATATAATACGATATAACGCATGGGCGCGTAACTCACTCGGAATGGCGGAAACGGCCGCCATAAAATATATCAGACGATTTTATAATTAGCATCGGCGGTCCTTTAGCGTAATCTCATAAAAGAGAAGTTACGCGATCTCAACTTTTATTGACATTTATATTGATACCTCTTAAAGTGGCTTTCAGGCTATACGAGCGAAGAAGCTCGTCCTCCTCATTTTAAGCTTTTAATTAGAGCGAAACGTCGATATCGAGCGAAACTTCTTACTCCGAAAGACTTTGGCTTCTTAATTACAATACTCGGGAATCCTTTTATAGATATTGTTAGATAACCAGTTCACTCCGCAGATGCGCGGTTATACGTTTACGTTTCGCGATATTCAACGATTGTCAGATGGTCTGCAGGTTTCGATCTGCCGCGTATTTTATATGGCCGTTTTCTCGAAGCTGCTTGTTTGTCATCGTCGACTCCCGTACTGCCTCTTCAAATAATACGAAAAGTACGAAATTGACTCTCTAAATTTCATTGTAGACAGCAATACCCGCATTTACTTGTGTGATGCAGGGAATAGCGAGAACTTAGTTACGCTTGAGCTACTTAATAAATCTTCAACTCTCTCTCACGTGGAGTTCACTTCGCAACAGATGCTTTAAATCAATCCTTGATGTACAAGAGCTATGGATTCGTTAAATTTTGTCAAAATTATCATTTAAAGGTTATACATACAGGTATCACAGCACTTCTAACTTGATGCTAGTGGTTGTAATTCAAGACATCGAGACAAAATAAACTTAATCGATCAAAGTCGCAGGTTCTTCTAAAGTTGCGTAAAATGGCGTCATAAATAAATATCACCATTAAATAAGGCCATAATTCTTTTTAAAGATCGCGGCCCGCTATGCTAGTCCATCGCATGCGCATCGTAATTTTAAAACGACAACAGGTTATGCCTCGAGATATTCGAGAGAAAGAGAGAGAATATCTTTGGAGGAAAAAATTTTTCACGCCTCGGAATGTCCATTTTATTCGGGGACGAAGACAACGATCCGGTCGAGGTGGGGAAAAAGGAAAGAGACATACTATATATACGCGGCACCGCCGCCGACAACGACGACAAAACATCTCAATAAAAATTGCGACTTTATGTGAATATGCATATATACGAATTCCGGTATACGCCATTGATTTATCGGTGTCCCCGGCATAAACAGCGCAGCAGCAGCAGCAGCAGCAGCGAGGCGCGTAGCGCGTTAACCGACGAGAAGTCCGAGCGATAAATTTTCCAATACGCGCTTATTAAGTTTCCTCGGATCCGCGTCCCAAGATTTACCGGCATTTCGAAATTGAATCGTCGGGCAATTAAACGACCCTCTTCAGAGGGGCCCCCCGATCGAGTACACACTGCACCGACTGCAACCAGCCCGCACCAAAACAAACAAGCCCTACTGCAACAAAAGTCGAGTTGCGCGCCCGACTGAGAGATCCGCGTATCCTTTGCTAAATAAAAAAAAACGCAGAAGTGGGAGTGTGCGCAGAAACGTCACAATCCACGGCGGCAGTACGATATCCCCCGCGCGACGAGGAGGAGGAGAGAGAGAGAGAGGAGCTGCACTGCACTGCGGCGAAGCGTCAAGTCGCAAACGTTATATTACGGCTCGCAGGCGCGCTGCAGCGGCTAATTGCACGCGCGAGCTTTTCAGCGAAACGAGATTCTCTCTCCCTCTCTCTCTCTCTCTCTCTGCTGGCTCGTGCGCATGCACGCTCGCTATCGGCGGAGGAGCAGCAGCAGCAGCTTGTGCGCGCGGAGCTCTCGTCGGCTCGGCCAAATATATACGTGACGTTTATTGTTATTACGTCCGAGAGACCGCTATAATTGAGACATAAAGTTGGGAAGCCCCTCTCTCTCTCTCTCGGTCTGGCTGTTTCATTCTCGCTCGCTCGCTCGTTTGGAAGTAGAAGCAGGAGAGAGTTTGGCCGGCCTGTGCGCCGCAGCTCCTTAAACCCCACGGGACGTATGTGTATACAGAAGTGTTTGCGATAGTATGCCAGTTGCCAATGTGTGCGATTGTGTGTGTGTGTATGCTCATAAACGATGGATGATGCAATGCCGTGTTTCTCGAGGTCTTGTATATATGTACCTTGTTGCTCTGTATTTATTTAGGCGCTGCATCATGTGGAGAAGTTACAAGAATTTTCTCGAAAATTACTTACCAATCGCTCGAGTCTCTGCTGGAACGCGATTGGTTGCGAGCTTCAATCTTTTCATCTTTATTGCAATAAACTGTTTATTAATCAAGTTAAGTGGAAAGTTGCTATAAAATTACTACGCAATGGTCTTCCTTTTCCTTCGAAACTTTTGGAATTTCTTCAAGAATAATCTCATTTAATTAGTATGACTTTGACAAAATGATTTGATATACTTCAATTCATATTTATCTTAAATTTTAAAGCAACTTTTAATTAGGTCATTAGGTACATTACTCACATTCTAGATTTGAATAGAAACTAATTAAAATTTAAAATTTCTTTATTTAATTCTTCAATTAATTCATTAATATGATTCCGCGATCCAGCAAATAAATAAACCCCTATTCAACAATTTTTTTCTAGAAAATGTAAAGCATCCTTTTCCCTGAATCCTTTTCAACAAAAATGAGTCTAACTATACTCGATTATTATATCAATTAAATTCAATTCCATGTATTTTTAGTCTTTTAAGCTCGAAGAAATTATTTATTGACAAAATATATTTCATTGTAATAGAGGACATGTCTGTTTCCGCTTCTCGTTCACGTGTGATTATGCGGCTTGTCGTCAGATACATACGCACACATATATATATTCATTCCTAAATATATATATAGTCCATATATGTGTTTAGATATTGGAGAGAGCAACTATAGTATCGTCGGCGTTTGCGTTTAGGAGGGACACAGGACACAGGTGACTGCGTTATTCGACGCTCGTGGTTTCGGGCGTTAATTCTGATTTATCTTGTTCGCTGGTATGTCTCTATTATGGACGCCTCGTGCTCCTTCGAAATCCACGAAAATTGATGTGTAAATACAGTTTCTTATATATATATTCTAACGGCTTCGGAGGAGATACATAAAATTACGATTTGTATTTATAAAGATCAAGTCATGTTGATGAATTTAATTAAGATAGCCCGCGGTACAACTTGATTCCACACCGAGAATTCGATTATTCGAAAATTTGTCCTTAAACTTTCGAATCTTTGCCTTGCTGTACATTGAAAAAAGTTCGTGACAACCGGTTAAGAAGATATATATGTTTGGTAGGTAATTTGTTTTTTTAAATTTTGGCCAAAATAATTCCTTCACAAATGGTTTCACGCTTTCTAATGCGTATTAATAAGTTGAATATCTATAACTATATCGCAGGTGCGTATTAAAAATTATTTTCTCTCGGGTAGAAGGTAAATCCGTTAGATGAAAAAAAAAAAAATGCAGAGAGCATAATAGAGATAAAGAATGCAGGGAGCGTAGAGCGACAAACACATCGTAAAGATTTCGAGCTGACAAAACCGATCGGTTCGGCAAGCAGTATTAACATTTCTAACGAGCGCGCTCGGACCCTCGATATCTCCTCATACACAAGCGACACAAGGAATTCCTAATAGACCCGTGGGACACAGAAGTCGCACTAAGTGCAGCAGTGAAAAGTAAAGCTATACCTATCCGCGCGCAGCACAGCAGCAGCCGACTATTTCTCGCCCCCCCCCCTTTCCCCTATACGTCTCGTTAGCGGCATAATAATGAGGTGCACTTAAGAAAGTAGTAGTCCGAGCCCTTTCGGTCAGATCTCCTTCCATCCGTCCGTCGGTCACCCGAAAATTGAGTCACGTAGAGCCGCGCGCGATGCATATGCACGCACCAACCAACGACCAATATACCATGGCACATGTGTCCGACATACTCAAACACACATACACACATACGCGCGTGTAGGCGCGGATGACGCTTGACAGATCGCCGAGAGGCCCTTCGTTTTATTTCGTCGGGGGGGCCAATGACATGAAAACGACTCGCGAGAGAGACGCTCTCTCTCTCTCTTTCATCTTGCTCCATGCCTCGTGCTCGAGCGGGCGCGCGTTTTTTCCGTTTTTTTTTCTTCTTCTTTCCCTTCTTTACTGTCCATGCCGCTGCTGCTTCTTCTCTTTTAAAGGTGCTTCAAATTAGCGAGGGATTATAAATCATGTGTCGTTTGGTGCGGTTTTTGCGGGCGCGCCCATGTCGGGGAAGGGAAAAGGTCTTGAAGATACACGAATTATTATTACACGCGTAGCGAATTGTTATTGATAATAAACTCTCCCTTACGTGTCCATTTGACGATCGGTTGATGTTTGCAACGAGTATAATATATTAAACGATATATACCGTGTGTTTCAAATTACTGCACAAGAATGTTACAAAGTACATCTACTTATCAATGACACTTTAAGTTTATCATATTATAATACTCGGTCGTTAATGAATTAAAGAATTCCCGTACAAGCGAATTATCTGAACTATTTGTGCAGAAAATGCGATTGCATTCGGAATATATCGCGTTACGGTCAAAGGCGCGAGCTAAGAGATATAAAAGGAAAGTCAAACAAACAAATTGGCATAGTAAATTCGTACGGCGTGCCGACGCGCAAGCGATCGCGCCAATTCGCTCTGAATAGAAATATATTACGTCGCTCTTTTGCTAGCCTCGAGAGAGAGAGAGAGAGAGAGAGGGAGAGAGAGAGAGAGAGAGAGAGAAAAACTTCAGAGAAGAGAGACAAAGTGGCTAAAGCCTCAGACGCCGAAGCACAAGTTATTACTCATTCGCTTCTCAACGAGAAATGCAGATGAAAAGGAGAGACACACAGCAGAGAGGGGATCTCCTTTGAAGTGGCCTCTTTTTACGCCTCAGCGTCAACGGACGAATCCGTCATTAGCAAGTGGGAGGTGCTTATACACTCGGTCTCGCTATACACGTGGCAGAAGGCGCTTTCTTTTAATTTGGATTTTCGGATTCCCCGAGACGCTTCCAACGCGGTAAATGAGACGGAAAAGGATTCCACGCGTCCGCCCAAGTCACGTAACGTTACTTTTTTCCAGAGATTCGATATGTGTGCGCGTGTGTTTCTGTGTGTCTGTGTATGCGATTGTAAAGCGAGGTAATCGCTTGAAAGCATCATAATTTAGGGAAACGATGCGTCGCCAGTCGAGGACTGACACTCTCGGATATTATACACACGCACACACGTGTACCCAAAAAAAAAAGTAAACCTAATTTTCGGCACTTTCGTTCGGACTAATTATGTGGCTTTATACAGCTTGGAGAAATTTTATGCCCTGCTGACTGTGATTTGTGCACTCGGCCAGCTTTTATATCTTCCTTTTTCTTTTTCATTTTGCCCGCGAGTGGAAGTAAATATAAAATTTGGTCTTGAATTCATGGCTTTTAAAATTCAAAGAAATGAGCACAGATTTTTAGTAGACTGTGCTTGGCCTATTTCAAATTTAAAATAGAAATAAAATGATTATTAAAATCTTGGAGTATAATATAACATTACTTCCTTTATTTTTCGTACGTTTTCGTTCGGCAAAATCATATAGCGATCTCAAATAAATATCGCATAATCGTGTCAAAACTTTGGAGCGAAACTACGACGAAACTCCCACGCATACACACACACATATAAGACCGGGTAACAGCATAATTCATATTATCATACTGTCAACGGGAGAAGATTTCTCTCAAGGAAAGCAAATCCGCAGCAGCAGCGGCTTTCTCTATTTATTTTCCTCCTTCCCTTACTCCTCTCTTTCTCTCTCGCGGTCTCTCTCTCTCTCTCTCTCTCTCTCTCGCACACACACACTCTTCTCTCGAAAGACGAGATATATATTACGTACGGGTAAAACAAACGCGAAAGCGAATTAAGGAAGATCTAATATCGCATCGGACGTAATCTACTTTTTGCGCGCGGAACGCGCGCCAGCGTGAAGGAATAATTCGCTAAACGAATTTCGCCAATGCAATTATCCTTACCCTCCGCAGAAGCCACCGCAAGATGGTACGAGAGCGCGCGCGCGTACACGGTGGCAAAAGCTGCTACGCTACTGCGGAGTGAGCGAGAGGGAGAGAGAGAGAGAGAGAGAGAGAGAGAGAGAGAGAGAGAGAGAGAGAGAGAGAGAGAGAGAGAGAAAATGCGAACGGCAAGTCGAGTGTCATAAAGCAATTAAGGGAGTAGCTGATAGATGCGAGCGTAATTAATTTTTTTTTTCTCTACCCACGCTCGCGCACACACCCTTTCTCTCTCTCTATCTCTATACATGTATATGCGCGTATAGACTCGGCGGTAGGCCAAAAGATAGGACAGCTGGTCTTGCAAGTTTATATATACATGTATACACGTATTAAACTCGGCCGCGCGCGTCATACAGCTTGGTACGGAAAGTTTAGCTGCAAGTGAATGCACGTGTGTGTGCGTGTGTGCGCGGGTGTATACGTTAGGTACGGCTACGGGCAGAAATTGTAATGAGCTTTGAAAAAGCAGCTAGCAGTGTCACTTGCACGCTTTATTTTATTTAGCGCGTTATAGTTCGTGCGCGCGAGCACTTTGCTCTCTCCTGTCGTCCATTTCCCTTATACTCTCTCTCTCTCTCTCTCTCTTACTCTATCTCTCTCACTTTTTCTACGTGCGTTGACTGCGCGCGCGCGGGACGCGTTAAAAAGTTATTTTATTGCCCAAGCTTTTGGTCTCTGCGAACGTATACAGAGCTTCGGGCTACTTGATTATTAAAAGTGAGCTTTTAAATAGTTTCTCGTCTGAGAATAGTCCCGAGTCCGCGTTGCTTGTTCGAGCGATAATTATTTTTCGGATATTTTTAGGGAAATCGGAGAGATTTGAGCTCATCGAGAAACGAATGTCGTATCAATTATTGCTTGCAGAATCATGTAAATGCGGTTTTTTTCTTTCTTTTTTAATTTTGACATGTTATTGAATATTGTAATTTGATATATTGTTTTATGTTAAAATTTTACATTACGATTTAAACAGTATTTTATATATGAATAAAACATACCTTTATTTATTGTAATAAATTATAATGAATTATTAATAAATTCAAATTCTCGGATTTATTTTTAAATTCGAGTGACATATTACGATTATGCGAAAAAATAAATGTTACGCAAAGCTGAAGTTTGTCAATTTGAGTTGAAACATTCGTTTCAAATTGCCCAATCTGTTTACCTTTATCATTAGCTAATTACGGGTATCAAAATATAGCAAATAATATTAATTTGAAACAAATTCAGAAAACTTTCCGACCATATCTCAAGATTTTATACTGTTTCGTATTTTGTCCCTCTCGTTCTTTCACACTAGTCGCAGCTCTTTTTTCTTCTCTTTCTCTCTCGCTCTCTCAATACCGATAAGCTTCCGGAAACCTATCGGAATAACGGGAAAGCCGAGTAAAGACTATCTCAGCTTACGCTAATCTGGTAAATAATGAGGATGTCTCTGTCCCACTCTTTGGCTCCCTATTGCCCCGCTTCCTCCGCTGCACCAGAATTAGTCAGCCTCTCGGTACTTTTTCTCCCCGTAACCCGCCCGCTCGTTTTTTTTTCCACCCGTTTGACTCGCAGCCCTCTCCTCGCTCTCTATACTTTGTCATCATTTTATTTTTCTCTCGTCTCTCGGAGATTCACGAGCTCCCCAACGATTTTATCTTAACCGGCTCTCTGCTTTCTTCTTTACGATGCATATTAAGCGACGGAACATTTACGTAATGGTGCCGCCCCTCCAACTAAGATTTCAACCAAATGAAAAGCTGCGATACGAAGTTAACGGTAAATAGAGTTAACTGCATGCAATATACAGTGCGATTAAATGATATCAATAGGTTTGTAAGTAATTTGTAAGTATCAGATAGTCAGAATATGAGAATATCAAATTTTAATTCAACTGATCAAGTATACAGCGCTTTATACTATACTTTCGATTTACAATACCTACGCAATTTTCGGCCATACGGCCAGCTTAAAATAAATAGGTATACCGGGATATACTTTCAGATATGAATATAAATAGGAGCGACGGTTTATATGCAAATTCTAAATATCGATGAGTTATACATAGCGAGTATAGTCAGAAGGCTAGCATGAGCGAGAGCTGCGCGCAGATTGCACCTATATACAGGGGTGCGCGAAAAGTTGGCATGAAATTGAACGATCGGATAAAAAAGGAACTCCAATTTCCAGTTATATCCCCGTCCTTAGCCAAGTGCGAGTGGAGCGAAAGAGAGGGAGAGAAAGAGAGAGAGAGAGAGGGAAAAATAAAATTCTCACACGCTCACATTTGGTATTGGTATACGCGCGGCGATATATCGAAATAAACATATTATGCGTTCAGCTCAAGCAGCACTAACTCGCTGCGAAATCAGTTCAAGCCTACTCGGAACTGACAGGTGTGTACATCCGTGTGTGCTTGTATGCTTACTACGTCTCTCTCTCTCTTTCTCTCTCTCTCTCTCTCTCTCTCTCGGATGCGAGAATGGCTTTTTTTGCGAGCCGAGCAGCAGCAGTAGCAGCATCAGCGGCACATCCCGCTTTGCTCCCGAAATATATGCATTGCGTTTCGGTTCGCGTGTCAATTCTCGGGCATCTCTCATTCTCCTTCTCTCTTTCTCGTTCTCACTGGCGCGTTATCTCTTTTGGTTTGGCCCCTCAGGAATAGATCGAACGCATAAGTAAGAGCCTGGGCCCGAAAAAAGGTTTTGTAAATCGAGTTTAAAGATATATACTCGGGGCTCGCTTTGTACGCAAGCGCATGCCTCACGGACCCGCGTGTGCGTGCGGATGTGTGCTGCGAGGGTAAGGAAGGAGCATACTTGACAAAGGGAAAAAGGCGAGTGACCGTTTTTCAACTTTGGATCGTGTAACGCTGAAAAATTTGTTGTTGGATCTACTTAAAGATTAATAGTTTTCAATAGTAGATTTACGATCATCGTATATATGAATGTATTAAACGTTTTCGATAAATCTATTTGTAATTAAAAGCAATATTACTTATTTATTCATTATAAATTTATTAATTTTTTACTCTGTATCTTTCGTATCCTCGTTCAACCTTCTATAAAACAAGAAACAATTTTTCAACGCACAAAATTAATTTTCCATATTAAGCTTGAAATTATGTACAATAAATTCCGGACAGAAGTAACGTAGTTATATTTAAGGCAGCACAGTTTTGTCAACGATAAATTAAAAGTGACAGGACAAATGTGCATCCACTCCTTCCGTTCAATGATATGTTTTTTTTTCGCCATTCCTGCCTTACAAAGCTACACATTAGGGCGGTCAATTTTATAAAATTATTAATGCTAAGAAGAATCTGTCTCGGATGAAAAAGTGTCTACATTTAAAAGTAACGAAGGTGCAGCACACGTCCGATTTTGCGTATAGCGAACAGTTTGATAAAAAAAAAACGTACAAGCAAAAAAGGGGAGAAAATAATAAAGGAGAGCAAAACCGAGAGAACTGATACAGTGCTGTGATAAAGACAAAAAAGGGAGGAGTTCGGAGAAGGCAAGAGATACAACTGGTGAATGCAAAGTATAACAAAAAAAAATGAGGAAGAGGGAGAGAGGCAAGTGGGAGCAAAGGAGACACAGCAAGCGGGCCAGGATAACGAGTATGCAAAAAAGACGAGAGAGAGTGAGAGAGAGAGAGAGAGAGCATACACCTATTAGAATTGGACGGTAGTTTCCGCCCGATATGCATGTACATATCCCTCTTTCCTCCCCTTCTCTCCTCTCCTTGACGCCTACAGCGGCCTGGCTATACGTGCGACTGTATATACATACATATATATAGAGCCGAGTCGTTTAGAAGAGCAGCGGGTGAACGTGCGCGCTTGCTTGTCGTTCCGCGTGTTGAATTTTTCGACATACAAATTTTACAAGGCAGCTCACACGCTCGGTCAGTACATTAATTGTGTCCCTGCCGGGGTGCCGTTTGCGACACCTGCTCCTGGCTGCTTGCAAAAAGAACCCAGAGAGGCAGAGAGAGAGAAAAAGGAGTAGAAAAAAAAACGCATACGCGACTCTGGAGCTACTCGTTTTTTTTTTCGCTGAGTCTTTTGTAAGTATATGCGTCGCTTGCGATGCTCTTTGAATAATGTTTCAACTTCGGGTAAGATGATGCTACTACTGCAATATTTTTTTTAAAAAATCAACGCGTGTTAATGTAGATTATTCGGAAATTAAGAAAATTTTATATATATGATTAAGCAGCGGAGTCTATAAATAACGATTTCGAATTCCTTTTATAACAAATGTATTCTGTAATGTTAAAAATAAAAACTATTCATTTTTATCAAATATTATAATAAACTTATGAGAACGATAAATTGTACTAATTTTACGGACTTCTACAAAATTAGAGTATCATGCAGTTACTTTCAATCCAGTAAAATTTAAGAATGTGAATTTTCATTTTTCCTTAACTCCTAACGTAATATAATTGGACTCACAGACGTACGTACGCATAATACATATATGCTCGCTATTATATGCAATATTTAGGCTCTCGGAACAAAGCCACCTTGATCCCATAGAAAAGCTATCGGCCCCTGCAGGTAGATTCTGATGCTCTATTAGCGTCGGATTTTCAGTTATATCGAGAATAGGCTTGGCTATTCATATGCACCGTTTAATCTGACCTAATTATGGAAGTAAATTTGGCACACATGGCGCAAGTGAGCAGCATATTGGTTCCATAAACATACACGGATTTCTTGATGTATTGTCCAAATACTGTCTATCACCAAAAATGTGCTCAAAGGATTTTCAAACTAATTACATTTGCTTTATTTTTTTTGCGTAAAAAATCATTGATAGCTTTTATTTTTCAATTTTAATCAAATTTCGATAGAATTTCACCACCTGTCGCAACCTTTCTATTTTAAAGAATCTCAAAATGTGAATTCTATTCTTCTATAAACGATAAATATTTCGCGTCCGCAAAAAAGAAAATTTTTCAATTCGGTTTCAGCATAGGCATTAGCATTCAGAACGCCAATCAAGACGTATTATTAAAGACAGAAAATCGAAACGAGCGATGTAATTCTATAAAATCAATACTATCACACCGAGGCACTTGGGTACATATATGTGGCAACGAGATTTCAGCGCAACCGTACGCCGAAAGCAGGTTTTACTTTTCTGGAAAACTGCACACGCGTATGCACAAGACAAAAGACGGCTCTCGCACAACGAAATATCCTGTGGCTTGCGCTACAGAGAATATACATCTCTCTTTCTCTCGTGCTCGCGGCATGTAATCTCCCAGCTGCATTGTAATGGAAGCATTCGAGCTATTTTCAAACGGCACAATATATAAGCTGCATGTGCGTGTGAATCGCGACGACTTGTTTTGACACATTTTCATCCGCGACGCGAGCTCACGAAATTTCCTCGCCACAATGGCTCTTTAATGGCATCCTGTATGTACATAGGCGCGCACGCGTCGTGATATGCCCCTTTTCCCATAGCGAAACA
The DNA here is from genome assembly GCA_900490015.1 of Megastigmus stigmatizans. Classification (NCBI taxonomy): domain Eukaryota; kingdom Metazoa; phylum Arthropoda; class Insecta; order Hymenoptera; family Megastigmidae; genus Megastigmus; species Megastigmus stigmatizans. The sequence continues at coordinate 29,242 of UELV01180346.1, forward strand.
ATAATTGCCCGAGATCTGCCCTATCGCGCGTTCCCATTCGCAATTAGATGATCTCACGGACTTGTGTGCGCTGACGACTTCGCGATAAGAGAGAGAGAGAGAGTCTCTTTCTCCTTGCTTTTTTTTCGCGATCCAGATGCAGATCTACTCGCGCGCAGCTCGTAGCCGTGCCGTAAAACTCTTTTTTACGACTATACAGCCCGAACACGTTGTTGGTCTAATTGCGATAAAAATTAATGTGCAGGTCACGTGCGTCTGCGCTGCTCTCTGTGCGGCTTTTATCGCGTCTGAGAATTCGGTATGGCTTCGAGTACTCGCGGTTCGTGTATGCAAAATCAGGTTTTACCGCAGCCAGATATGCGGTTCCGATGTTGTGCTGCTGTTTTTTTTTTTTTAATTTTTTTTTAATCTAGATATCGTTTCGTTGTACCTATTTGATGGATTTAGTTTATGGATATTTATGAAACTTTAACTTCACAGCTTGAAGAATTTTTGCTTCTTTTAAATTGATAGTGATTATTTCAAGTTGTAGTCACTTTATAATTAATATACGCCCTTTAACATGAAAATAAAATTTTACTGCCAACAATTTCATTTTTAGTACAATTATAGGTATATAAAAAGCCGGTAAGTCACTTAACTGTGAACATTATTCACCGGTTTTCAAGAATGATTTACTGTTTATAAACAGTGCTCTATTTAGCATTCGTGCCGTTCAGTCGTCACGAACTTAAAATTCCGAGAGGAAACACTCTATACCACGGAAGATTACGGCCATAAGTTGTTTTCCCACTTATCACCTGCGTAACGCTATATGATAATAACTGTATAGGTAATAAGTTTAGTCGTGAAATTTGTTATGTATTCAGCGCCTTATCTAGAATCAAGTGTTTGTTTTTCTTTTCTGTGCCGAGATTCAAAAGCCTGTACGCATGCCAAGTGCCGTTCGCTTATACACTTCACAAGTCAGCCAAACTTGTACATTAGACCGAAAGAATATAATAATAAAACCTGAAACAGCTTTAGCGGAATAAAATGCAAAACATATTATAATAAGGTGATTTGACTGAAAGTCATGGAAGACTGTTTCGCAGACCTCGGTAAATTCCTTCCAAAAATGCCTTACGCTCTTCTTCATCATGTATACACTAGTGCAGTGAAACACATTGCGTTATGATCACTTGAACAATTGTCGCGTTCAGCTCGTGTAACGCAGATACAGAAAAAAAAGCAGCATAAATTAAGAAACGGTTTATTTCAAATATATTTCAGCTGTCAAGATTCCAAGGTGACGCGTATAGGGTGGCACACGAGAGAGCAGCGCACGCAGTCCGCGCCAACTACCTCACACACACACACACCGACCCTTCGGTAAACGCTTTTTTTACGGCACTCTCGCGCCCTCTTATTTTTTCTCTCTCTCTCTTTCTCTTGGCTTTATATACACCGTTTAGCGCGCGCACGCAAATATCTCCACATTCACGTGAAAACAGTGTGTGCGCACTGCACGGGCGGACCTTGGCTAGAACGAGAGAGAGAGATATTATCTTGGCTCATGTGCCGGCTTTGGGCGCCAAACAGTCTACTCGAGTTAGTAGTCGTGCGCGCTGTCATCGAGTTTCTCTCTCTCGCTCTCTCCTCTCGTCCCACACGCACACACACACACACACACACACTCACACGTACATGGAATCTATATAGGGGCCACATGCGAGAGCCGGGGCAGTACGTGTGTAGGCGAGATAGAGAACGAGGCAACTGAAAATGGGGAGTTCAGGTAAATATGCGATAAGTTGGCGTCCGCTTATAAATTCAGCGGCGCTCACGGTGACAGGTCACGCAGCCTCGACTACCGCCTCGACTATATATGTATACCGCGTGCAGCTCACGGTTGCCCGCAGCTCTCCCCTCCTCCTCCTCCTCGGCGCAGTGAGATCGCAGACAGTACCTATACCTAAACTCACTCTCTCTCTCTCTTTCCCTTGTGCCACACTTTACCCCCTGCACAGGCCTGATAGTCGAGCTGCAACTCCCCCTTCGCAGGCAAGCAGTAGTAGCAGTGCCAGTCGCAAGCCCGTAACTCGTTCGTCCCAACGTCGCGCGCACCAGTGAACTGCGCGAGCCACTCTCTCCCCCACTTTCTCCCCCCCTCTCTCTCTCTCCCGGGTTTGCAATTGATCCGCTAAATAACGCGACCGTGCCGCATAAACCTCTTATACGGACGAGCTTACATGTTGCCCTCTGCCCTCTGCCCGCTCTCTGTATTTGTGAGTAAATACATATATGTATATACCTGTGTGTATGTGTGCAGACTAGGTGTATATGTATATACACTAAATCTAGAGAGCCGCTCAAGTCAGGGGAACAATGTCGAGAATGGCTCTCTATGTGCCTAGAGGGAAATAGAGAGAGAGAGAGAGAGATAGGGAAGAGGGAGGGAGATCCACGGGAACTGCATGGACTAGTTTTACTGTGTCATCTCGTAATTTAAAACACGCTATTTGTTTTATGACTCTGTCGCAGTTTCATTCGCTTTAATTAGTAGGAAGGACACAAAGCGCGCCTGCTGGGTCGGTGCATGGATGCGCCTCTCTCTCTCCCTCTCTCTCTCTCTCTCTCTCTACTGTTCTCCCGCGCGCTTCTTTTTAGACGCTGGAAGATTCCTACGACTGCTGACACTTCTAACTTCAATTAGACGAGTCGAGAGCGAAAGGGAGACAGAGAGATAAAGAGAGAGGGAGGGAGGGAGAAAAAAAGTAGCTATATGAAAGTGGTTTAAAGCCTTTGAACGAAAAGTGAGCTCCCCCCTCCCACCCTCACTCTTTCGCTCTCTTCCTTTTGCGCTCGCGGCCGTTATATATATATTTTGCCCCGGCCAAGGAAGCAAGAAGCTGAATTCATTTTCTTCCATACTCGTACATTATGTAAAACTGGTGCGCTTTTGAAATAGTGACCCAGAAGACGTTCCTGAATAGCTAATTTTAAGACGCGCATTTTGCAAGGGACGCGCGCGCGCGCGGCACCGGCCGAGTGCAGAATTGTGCGCTTTATGCGCGGCCAATTAGCTCGCATTATACCCTTTTGCGCTAATGGAAATTCCGTTAATTGAATGCTGCGACGCTTATTAAGCCGACTAAATAATGATTTCGACAAATTGACCGGGGAATCGAGATGGCTAACAAAAAAATGATTACCGTGACTTTTGGTCGAATAATATTTATATCCGCGACCAATCGAAGTATAAATTCCGATGTTTGTCACTTTTTTTTGTGAGCTTGAAAAACGAAAGTCTGTCGTCAACTATTGTTAAACTTGAGAAATTATGAAGCGATAATAGGATCACGTCAAAGGTTACATGTAGATAGGAAAAACTATATGGACGTGCGTATCTGAATTTTTAATAAGTTGCGTCACATCTTATCCACAATTCGCCGCATCAAAACTCCATTGTTGTTTGCATTATCGAAAACTTGTCGATGTGTGTCGGTGCGAAGCTACTGTAACGTACACATATCCGTGACTGACATTTCATAGGTAAATACAGATTCGTGAAACGGTTATAACGCAAGCGAATGCGCGGCGCGGCCGAAGCGGCCAGTCGACGAAATCTCATTAATTATTATCGAACCGAATCGCCCTCTCACATTCCCTATCTGGGCTTTATATAATGTTTCGCGTACACGACTGCACGTACACACACACACACACACACACATGCATGAAGTATATACATAACGCATATATACAGAAGTCAAAACAATAGGCCGCCACGCGCGAATGATAAAAGTGCGCCGCGATGCGCCGGAGCCGCTCGCGTGGCATTACATTAATTAATTTTTGGTCACATACACACACACACACACACAC
>UELV01180350.1:0-11291 GCA_900490015.1 Megastigmus stigmatizans
TAACTAACTCAAATGTTCATTCTCTGTTTTGAATAAAATTTTATATTATTTTATATTATGTAATTGCTGAAAAAATTCCTACTAGTAGTAAAGGCATCAAAGTATACTATAAATAACCTTCCAAATACAAAAATTCTTTAGAAATTATTAAATTCACCGAAAACTTGGAGCATGGCCCTTAATGGGCACGATAACTGACACACTTACCCTAAGTGAATATTTAATAAAGCTAAAATTCTTATGGGTGTATAACATGTATTACTTCTAAATTCATATCGAAACATAACGTGTTCCAATGTATCCTATTAAATGTAATATAGAAAATATTTTTGATTTATAAACCATTTAAGTAGTAAATTTATTTTTATCGCTTCTTATTTCCAATCACGGTAAAGTATCAAAATAATTCCGTTGTTTATGGGTTTAGTATTGTATCATGTTTTTTATAGGTCTCTAAATACATATTATCAAGATGGTAATCCTATCTAAAATTAGAATATACAGAGTATTTATTACTAATATAAATAATGTACTTATAACTAGTAAGCTCACCGATAAACTGCCCGATGCCGTACCGCCAAGTATGTAGTTCATAGTCATTTATAGACAAAGAATATTGTACAAAATTGAAAAGAGAAAAAAATAATAGAACAACTAAAATGACTTACCAACTGCTAAGATTGCTGCTAAGCTAAAAAGAATACTTGACTATTTCTAAAATGATTTCACAACTTTCTTTAGCCAAATTCTGCAATAAGAAATTGGAAACTGATAAGAAATTGTTTATCTAATTTTCATTACTGGGATAAATAGAAGCTTTGACAGCATTTATAATACTCCGAAGATGTATTTTCCCGCCTAGAATGACGTACATTTAGTTTTCTACATAAATTACATTATTTACGCTTTTTTACGTTAATTACATTAATTACGTATGTAAGGTAAAAAATTCGACATCGCGTAATAAACCCACCACTGCCGGCGCCCGGCCCGGCTCCGTCTATTTATGATCACTGATCATACCTGATCGGTGTTGAGTGTTGAGTTGGCCGGGTTGGCCCTGGTCATTGGTTACAATAAAACGTACTCAAGCGTATGCGTATGACAATTGACAGGGCCCATAGGAAATAGGAATGTTAGAATTGTTGACATTATTGTCTGGGTAATACAATAGGGGTACTATTACCCACAGCCGGTAGCCCACGTAAATAAGCTATTATGGAACTTAATATAGGCCTAAAATTTCAGCTTAAAATATAATATGTGACATGCACAGTACACATAATATAAAAATTTATTTATTGATTTATTGATCATTTATTTAGACTTATTTAGACTTAATTTAGACTTGTCTGCGTCAGACTCGTATTAGGTACAGCCGCAATATAAATATATGATTTAGTTCAAGAGTTGCCACCCCTACTTTTACATTTTTACATATAAAGTAAATATTAGTAAAACCAATTAAACCATTACCCTTACAGCCTACTCCTCCACAGGCCACATTTTATTCTATCACGTCACGCACGTGTCATATTGGAATTTATAAATTATAACGCTCAGACGCCGCAGACGTACATTGAATACCTACATTACATGGATGGTACTGACCTCTTTGTTATAATAACGTTTTGTTTTAATGAACGTAACATAAGATGAGGCTAATATAATATAATAAAACAGATAATGAGATTGAAAACTGATACCTAAAAAAGTAGACATTGATTATAATTTTTATTTTTAACATGCAAAATTCAAAATTCATACCGTCACCTAACACCACAAATAATGTTCCTTTTATTCCATTATCCAATATGAGTTAGTTGAGTAATATAATGAGTATAGCAGAGTCAAAGTAGTTGAACTACTTAATATACTATGTAGTTTATGATTGTTAAGTATGGAGTGTATGGACTGTGGAGTAACCGGTATATAGGTGGCTTGAGCAATGTGCGTTTGAAATTCGTTTATAATTTATATTGGGTAATTATGAAACACTTAAGTTTCAGAAAATGACATAATTCAGTGATACATTTACAAACTAGCAAATGAAGGTTTCACTACTTTACAGCATCTGTTCAGTTATATATTGTTGAATTAGAATTAGACAAATTGATCATAATTTAGGATTGCAGTAACTGTTTACTTGCAGCATTTACTTGCAGCACATGTAGAGCAGAAAACCTATATTTACCTATATATTTCGTATTATTGACATTGTTAAAATGGTTGTATTCAAAAGTAAGTGAGAATAAAATATTCAATCACGCAAACGTATGCATTTATAAAATAATATTTTTAGGACTTGTAACAAATGTAATTAAAACCACAAATGCAAAATGTTCAAGCACAGCTGCACAAGCTTTGCATATACAAGAGGAACCAGTACAGATATTTCGCACAAAAGAAAATGATCCAACTAAACATAATATCAGTCATCTTGGTCAGTTTTACACTGTACCATCAAGCGATGTAGAAAATTTATTCATGCGTGGCTTATACAAAGATTATAAAAAACAAATAAAAACTTTTGGTGAAATGTGTATTTTGGTTAGGAAACCTGCGCTTGAAGTTTTAAATTATCTTGAACAGACAGACTATACAAAACCTGTCAACAAATATGTTATTTGTATCCTTTTTTATAAATATGTCTAAATTTATATACATGCTATTAACCCTCCATCGCACACCTGGGTTGCTTAAATGACAAACAAAATTTTGCATTCATATAACTTATGATTAAAACTATACATTATTATTAAGAAAATATTATCTTATTGGACATTAACCTCCAGGCGGCCAGGATGGCACCTTTTAGTACCGCCTTTTGGTTTGCCTATATCTTTAGTCCTTTGAGAAATTTTCCAAAAGAAAAGTTCCCTAAAGTGTGATATGATACATTTTTATTAAAAACACAGGTTAAAAACTGAACATGTGTTAGATCGGATAAGATTAGATCAGAAAACATTAGAAAATCAAAAATACTGGAAAATATTTCAGTTTTTTTCAAATTTTTTAAAAGTTTATTAAAAAAAAAAAAAAAAAAAAAAAAAAAACAGGTGTGTGATGGAATCAGCAAAAAGCACCTGTGTGACAAAGGGTTAATTATATGAGTATATTCAATGTTTAACAAATAATTATAGCCAATTCTTTAAAATAAAAATTACAGTACTCATGTATATAATAATATTTCAAAATTTTAATTAACATGGTCAATATACTTGTTACCATTAAAACTAATTTTTTGAATTAGGATTATTTATTAGTTATTTTTGAAATATATTTCAAAGTCTTTCTGTCAGCATTAGATTTAATTACAGTTTAAATACATGTAAGTTCCTTAAGTTTTTACTATAGATGGTGAAAATGGTTGTGGTAAAACAACAACTTTGCTTCATATATTACATTATGGTTATACTAAAAAGAAAATAGTTGTTCACATAAATTGGGGTAAAAATTATTTGTTGTAAATTAATGATCTATGTACCTATAAAAATAATTATTCTATAATTAATATTGGTTTCAGCACAAACTTGGTTTAGATTTCCTAACGAAGTTACCAATTCATTAACAAAAGAAGGCTACGTTAATTTACCAATCAGTGCAGCTAAATGGCTTAATAAATTTAAAATTCAAAATGCTGATACACTTGCTCCAGCAAATGTAAGTATACATATTTTATCTGCCTAATCCTTATAATTCTATGGCCTTTAATTTGCTTTATAAAAAATTAACAAATAGATAAGATTATCAAAAGCATACGAATGGAGTATAACGGAAAGTAGTCCAAAAGGTTCACCTTTAATAGAGTTAATTGATTTTGGGATCGAAAGAAAGAAATATGCCAGTGACATTTTAATTGCTTTAATGGATGAACTGAAATATGCTAGCATTTTAGGCCAGTGTAAAGTTTTAGTAGTTATTGATGGATTTAATGCATTTTATTCTGAAAATTCACAAATTAAAAATGATATGAAGAAATTCGTACCACCTTCTAAGGTTTCTTTAACTGATGCATTTTTAAATATCACTAAATCTGATTGGTGTAATGGAGCAATTGTAGTTGCAGTTGATCAAAAAGCAACCAAGGTAAATTAATTTGATTTTTCAATATTATTTGGCATTATTATACAAATTTATTCTGGCACAATTTAGAAATATATTGACTACTTAGTTTATTATATACATATATTTATATGCATATAGGATATTCGAGAATCACACCTTCCTCGGTATTTATTGACTAAAAATGGCTTTGAACATTTAGATCCATTTTTGCCAGTACATGTTGAAAATTATTCTCAAGATGAATTTGACACAGTTATTGATTATTATTTGAATAGAAAATGGATTAGGCATATTACTCCTGAAGGTCGAAAAGAATTGCTGTTGTTATCTGGCAGGAATCCTATAAAACTAATGGATTATTGCAAGCATTTATAAAGATGCAATTCTCAATCTTTATAAATCATGCTGTGTATATAAGTGACTACCAATGTTAATTAATATTTACACTTTTAGTACATTTTAAACAATTTATTTATTTGTTATAGTACTTATACAAATCAGGAAATACATAACCAATTACCAAAATTTTTTGATTTATTATTATGAATATACTTTAAAAGCCTTCAAGTAAGTGCATTTTACAGCTACAATAAATTGGTTCATTATTTAACAGGTTGTAACACATCTAATGCTTTACTAATATCTCCATTTTTTGAAACTAAAAGTTGAGTCAGCCAGCCACCTTCATTTGAAAAACCCATTTGTATCATTGCTTCAACAGCACGTTGTATCTTAGGATTTTGATGCCAAAAATTATCACTAACATTTGGAGGATATGGATATGCTGGGGGACTATTAGAAACTTTGGTTTCCTTTTGAATTGGTTGACTTACTTTGTCCTAAAAAAATTAAATTATCTATATAAATATCGTATGAAACTAACAAATCAGTATTAGTACAAACTTACTTTATCTTCAATAATTTTCTCAGTAGAAATATCAGGTAATCCAGAGGAAGTTGGGCTACAATCACCATCGAGTAAAGTCCATTCGTCAGTTTTTATATTTGGTGTATCAGGGACTATTTGAATTGCTGGTATTAAATTGCTTTTAGAAATTGAAAGTGGTTTCATGGGCTTATTATCAGATTCCTGTTCAAACTTTTCAGATTCACAAGAATCCTTCTCATTGGCCACAGTACTTTCATTTTCATTTTCATTTACAGAATTATCAGACTTTTTTGGTACATCTTCAGTAGTGTTTTTGGTTGTACTTGAAGGTTTGTCTGTTTTTACCTGTACATTAACATCAATTCCAAAGGGATCTAAAAATTGTGAAATGCTTTCACCCACATTCTTTAAAAATTCAGTATGAATATCTTCAGGAATCGGTTTACTCGTTGAAGGTGAAGGAGATTTATTTGATTTACTGCTACTTTGTTCAGAATCTACATCATTCTTTTCAGAGTCCATTGTAGGGTATTCTGTAGGCAAATTAGGCCAATGATTTAAATATGTTGATAAAGTATCAATCCAAGATGGTGGTTGACCACATCGACGGTTATATGTATTACCAAATTTTCTATTTGTCAATGGACATTCCTTTGATTCCTCTTGTGTAGAATAGCTTGTATATTTTTTCACAAATTTATTAATGTCATGTATTAAACGCTTTTCATAACGTGATCTCCACTGTAAGGGTACAGTTATACGCATCATATAGTGCTCAGAATGCAATCCTTTTTTCTCACATTCATTGCATAAGTCATAGTCATTGCATTGAAGACATTTATAACGATATCCATAAATGCTTTTATCGCAGCCATCACAAATCACTCCAATATGTTTTGTTTTTGAATTAGTTGGTAAATCAAAATTCATATGATACTGGGATTTTTCTTCTTCATTATTAGAATGTAATGTGACATATAATTTTCGTACTTTAACACTTTCTGTTTCAGATAAAGCTATTTGTAATTCTTCAGAACTAGAGATGACAATGTCATCATTATCATTGTCTAAAAAAAATGAAAAAATATTGTTTACAATATTGTAAAAAATAGGAATTATTAAAGTAGCACTAATAGTAATAAAATGTAATACCTTTCCAAGTAATAGTGAAATGTTTTCCTTTTAGATTTTGGAAAACAGATTGGAGCTTTTCACATAAATTTGCGAAATTTGCAGCGTCGTAATCTACACTAAATCTTCGAATTTCGGGCTTATCCTCTCGAGCATTTGCCTTCGTTAAGAATACTTTAAAATGAATTGCATCGGCCATTGCAGCTGATTTACTTGTCAAATATCACTTTTAATATAACTTTCCGTCTGGCAATAAGTATTGGACACTCGCAAGTGTTGAAGGCATGTGTTTGCACTTTTTGAATCCCAGTCACCTTTTATACGCGTTTATATATGCTGTTCTATGGACACAAGTTTGTAACACGCAATATGATGACGATTTAAAAATGAAAATGCATTGACTTCTGACGCGCTGTTTAGGATGATTACAATGAGTAAGTCTGATTTAAGATTCGTCTTTTCAGAAGTGTTTGGTCAGTGAGCTGCTCTTTTCTGATTGGCCCCGACCGCTTCTGACAGCTTGTTTGTCAGATCAAAAATTGGCGGGCAATCTGTTTGAATAGTAAAATTCTATATTGTAGGTATATATACTTATTTTTGGAAAGTCTATTCAATATATTTATTACTTATACTTATGGGTAAAAAAGCAAGAAAACAATGCCACAATTCGCATGAACTTTCTATTTTGGTCGATGACTCAAAGTAATTTTATTATACTTTAAACAGATACAATTTTCCGTACACCAGGTGGGGACTGTTTCTGTTGAAAAACTGTTTAAATTAACTATTGAAATAGGTCCTTCAAAATAGATTCATTAGGTATATATCTTGTTTAGTACATAATGCCGATTTGAATGTTTTATAGTATAGCATACTGCTGTATCTTATTAATCTGAAAGACCGAAAATATATGTATTTCTTAATTATAAATATATGGGAAAATCCAGAACTTGGAAAGTTCCATTTTCACGTGCTTTTAACATAGTTAATCTTTGAATGAAATTTTATTATGCTTCAATATAATCTAAATAATACATATCTACAATTTTAAGTTTGCATAGAAAATTTCAAACAGTCTCTATGAATGTTGAGAAATTCCAGATATAAACGGATAACCGGATTCAAATGGATATAAACAAATATAAGCCCCCCCCCTTTTTTAACCGTTATTTAGGCCAATTCTGGCAACAGCGATTAAAAAATGAGATTCTAAACTATGATTTGTAAAAGATGTATAAATATGTATGCGGAATTTCATGACTGTGCAAAAAATTATTTCGTTTTTCTCTTATTTTTTTCTATACCTGTTACCGATTTCTAAAGGTGCTGTAGATTTGCCTACCTTTATAATAATATATAATAATTTATCCGGTATCTCAGAAGTAAGAATAAAACGAATCAAAAGTCAAATAAATTCATTTTATTTATTACAAACACACATAGTAGGTTAGGTAATATATATAATTTTGCCTATTTCCTATAGTAGGTACCCAATAAGCAAAAATAATTTTTTTTAATTCATAAAGAATTCTTTTTGAATTCTTTTTTGGCAACAAGTATTCCGAAAGAATTCTTTTCCAATTCTTTATTCACCAAGTATTCAAAAAGTATTCAAGACGAATTCTTTATGAACATTTAATCCGTTTGAGAATGTCATTGTAACAATTCATAAAGTATTCATAAAGTATTCTTTTTTTCGAAGAATCAGAAACGAATGATTTGAAGTTAAGGTTTATGCATTGATAAAGTAATCTAAAAGAGTTCTTTTATGTGAAATCCATAACTTGTCAAAAAATAATCAATAAGAATTCAAAGAGAATTAGTAAAACATTCTTTTTTGGACAAATACAAATTAATAATTTGAAAAGTGAAGCTGTATGCACTCATTAATTATTCTATAAGAATTCTTTTGTTGTACTTTTAAAAATTTTTGTTTGATTTTTTAGTAAAGATTGTAATTAAAAAGCTTTTTTTTAACAAACACTAAATATTATATTATATAATAGAATCGCTTTTAGTTCGCACGCTTTAAAATTTTTCGCAATTAAATTAAACACTTAAAAAAACCTTTTCTTACACTGGGATTCGAACCGGCGATCTTTGTGGGATACGACGCATAAACCTTAACCACTACGCTACGGAACGCTAGCATAAACTAAAATTTTGATTTTGCTCATAAAGACAAATATAAGTCTGGAATCACATGGACGCGTCACAATTTTACGCGGAATATATTCGAGTTCAGCGCGAAAAAGAGATTATTTCTTACACATTATTTTAAACACATTACAATTGTATATGTGGTATTATTTTTTTAAGAAAAAAGAAAGCATTCTTTTTGAATACTTCTTTTAAATATAAATTACGAAAAAGAATGCTTTTTTAATAATTCTTTATTACTATAGAAGCAATTTAAATGTAGTAAAAATAAAATTATTTTCGTAGAAATTATTCTGTAAAAGAAAACTTTTCTAATAATATTTAAATTTTATAAGAGTTGTTTTCTGAGGAAATATAGCATTATTTTTAAATACTTTTTTGTTGAGTTTTTCTTTAACATATAAATTACAAAAAAAGAATGCTTTATAAATATTTTTTGAATACTATAAAAGTAATTCTTATAATGTGGTAAAAATAAAATTGTTTTTCTAAAAAAGAATACTTTTTGAACGTTAATACAATTATATAAGTAATATTATTTTGAGGACATCTAAGATTACTTATAGAATTCTTTTATCTGAAAAGTGTGCTTATTGGGTAATCATTCCTTTCTTGATCAACCAATCGAATGTCTTATTATAAAACTCTGACGGGTTGTACTCTTGAAGTAACTATAAGTATTCCTCCTTGTTCGTTTTATCGTGTCTCCTAGTATCTGCCTTTACTTTCTCATTTATGCCATTCTGAGTCCGACTCATATGTGTTATCAGCTTGTCTTTCTTATAATAGTTATAACACTAAATATATACATGCAATATTGCATACATTTATGCAATGCGTATATGCACACACACTCTGTTAGCTGGTTGATTCATAGTAGTGGTAGCACATTTGTACACGTATTGGCAGATAGAAGTTTCTAGCAATTTCTAGAGCTCACATTCACAGCATTGTACAATATTTTCCTCATATTGACATTCGAACGATTTCTCGACAAGTAATAAAAAAAATTGTTAGAAAACTTTTTAACATTGATTATACAGAAAGCGGATTTCATTTCATTTCGTAAAAGAGCCTTTAAAATTGTGGTAGAAAAGTGTTGATGTTTGACTGATTTTAAATTTAGTATTGTATACAACAACAATTTTCGGATCAATGAGAATTGCTTAAATTTAAATTTGAAATTGGCTTAAATTAAGTTTAAATTTACTATAATTTTAATTCATGCATCAGCTGTAAGATATATGAATATGTCTGTCTCGAAGTAAATCCAGCGCAGTGCCACTGCATTTGTACGTAATCTGCATTATCGATTTCAAACTGGTTCTGTAGATATCTATAAGACTCTGATGCAAAAGAATTGCAGCAAGAAATTGAATCAATTTATTACAATTATTTTTTTATAAACTTATTTTTATACCGGAAGTATGGTTGATTTTGTTTATAATAAAACCGTATATGTTTTATATTAAAAGCGTACTTATATATAAGTAAGTTCTACCGCAATTGTCGATCGACCAGATCTGTTTTTAAAATTTGAGTGTATATTGTATTAAATACGTGAAAGGTATATATATGCTGCTTCAATTTGATTTACATATACATATTATACCCTTTATAGACGGGGCCTACACAAGACAGCAATTTCTGTTTTTAGAAATAATGATCAATCGAAAACCTGTTCTAGCGTTTTGATCAGTATACTGATCAAATAGACAGTTTCTCCTATTTTATAGCGTGCCCATATAATATGTATGTATATAATTTAAAAAATACAGTTTTTTACAATTACTAGCTAGATGCTACGATTATCAAATGCTACGTGTATCTATTTATTTCACCATCATGAGTGGAACATGATGACAAATCCATTCAGCAATGACTACAGGAATTTGAACTTGTGTTATAATATTACTTATTTTCTATATATAGGTATACTTAAACGCAATCCCCTCTCGGAATGAATTTTTTTTTTCAATTAATTTTATTAATATTTTTTTAACGTTTTGCACGTTACTCTAATCGATCGTTTCTTCTAATTACTACATTTTTATCTGTTTTTACTGTTTTATAAACAATTATACTAAAAAATTGGAAGACAGCTTACCGTTCAAACTAAAATACTAATGATAATGAACAATAGTTATTCCTTTTTTATAAAGGAATGACAAATATTGTAAAAAGCACTTTTGTATGCATTTGTTTCAATATGTAATCATTACATTGTAATATAATTATACTTACTCATTTTTCATATTTATGAAATATAATTGAAATGTTACCTACTGAAAATTTGAAATATCTTTGAATATTATTTTTATAAGTACATTTTCAGTAAGGTAAACTACCCAATAGTGGGACAAACTGAAAATTGGGACGAGTACCTGGACAACAGTAAAATACTATACTATTACATATAAATATGAAAAAGAAATCAGTTCACTCGCATTGTTTATGCTTTAAACTATATGATTAAGTTCATTTTGTATTAATTAGTGCCTTCAATTTACTAGAATTCGAATTCAAAAGTTTTGAGGTTATGTGTGATAGCCAAACCATTGTCCCAGTTTACATTCCACTTAAACGCCAATACCCATAGTGGGACACATTTAATTTATACTGTCCAAGTTTAGGGTCCAAGCACTGTCCCGGTAATGCTCCCAGTTCAGTATAGGCTGTTCCGGTTCAAGAGTCTAGCACAAATTTTTCAAACATACTTTTTTAATATGAATAAGCGTGAAAAGGAATTTCTTTTTGCATAAATTATTAAAATAGATATAAGTGCATCATATGATTATAATTTTTTTTTAAATACGACTTGTGTAGTTGCAATTCACACAAGAATTTTACTCCATTTAGATTTTGTCCCACTAATGGGTACTTTACCTTACGAGGGAAAATAAGGTTAAAAATTCCAAATTGCATTAATTACTTCGATTACTAAAGAAGTAATCGGGATTACACATTAATTTGAACTAAAATTGCTAATAGTATTTTAGTATTTTTACTTTAATTGATTCGTTGGCGTATAGCGGATTAGAGC
>UELV01180360.1:0-27841 GCA_900490015.1 Megastigmus stigmatizans
CACACACACATATACAGCTGCATATAGTGTTTGTGTGTGTATATACACGTGCAGATTGACCGAGGGTGCAGTATATCGTTTCCGCGTCGAAAACGTCCGACAGCCTCTAAATTATAAAAGCTCCGAAGTGGTGGCTTTATATAACAGCAGGTATTTGGCGCCTCCCGGACTTCGCGCGCATCCAGTATATAAAGCGATCGAGAATAGAACGACTTGCCTTGTTACATCGCTATTCTTCCCCGGCCGTAGCCGTCGTATATTTTTCGATATAGAGAGTGAGGAAGCAGCACAGCGTTCGATGGGCGAAAAAAGACGGACGGAGCAGCAGCAGCCCAGGCTGATATAGAAGCGATATATATGTATATAAGTTCGGCATGCGAGTTTCTCCCGAGCTTTTCTCGCGAGGAGTATGTAAGAAAAGCCAAGTGCCAATTTCGCGCTCGAGCCAAACGTATACACACGTGTGTGAAATATGAAAACGTGAACCCGAGTATATACACAACACGTGTAGGTCAAGTATATACACGAGCATTGCCAAAAATGGAAGCGCCACGGTATAATAGAGGGAAGGCGAAAAAACAGAATCTATATAATAGGCGGAGAACGATAAAGGCCAATAAGCGCGCACTGAACTTTGAGTATATATGTATAATGTTACAAGCGAGAAGCAAAGTGAATGCATATATAATATGTAGCTGTACATGTATATATAAATTTTGATAAACAGTTCAAGCGCTATGGGGAGAAGTCAATTTTTTACGCGATTCATAAGAACATTGATGCCAAAGTGATTTTGAACGTTTTTTTTTTGTTAAGGTTTCGAACCTTTTGAGAAAGTGAAAAGAGTTGATTTGTATACCTTTTAGATACTACTTTGGTTTAGATATCATTTGTTCGTTTATCGTATGAAAGAGTGCATTTAAAAATAATAACTTTTGTAGAATTTAATATTATTTTTTAATTTTTATATATTTTATATTATTTATTGAATTTAAACAAAAGTAACGATTAATAAAAAGAGTTTTTTCATATGTTACAAAATTACACAGGCCCACAAAATAGTTATTTTCGATACAAGTTGGTGTACGGCGCAAACCTCTGTTTTGTGGACATGGCTTATTGATCACAGAAATAATGCAACAGGAGACTGTATAGGATATTATAGAATTGTTATTCTTAAAATAATGTATATTTAAAATTTATTTTTTATAAAGAGTAAAATATCTATATGAATCATTACGTTTTCATAGAAAAACTGTTTTTCTCGGGCTATTGCAACATTGTAAAACTAAAGGTGGATATCTACAGATATACGTACATAGTTACATGAAGCTGTTCTCTATAAGCTTTAAAGTTATTGAGATATTCCATTCTACAAATTTAAATAGATAAGTAAAATTTGTGTTGATTCATTGTATACTCAGAACTAATTACTTTTTACATATCTTATATAGGAATAGCGATGTAAATTTACCATTTTTGGAGCACAATATTTAATTTTTTTCTGACATTATGTGTGAACTGTGACATTCTTTATATTCCTCATTTTGTAATCTACGCCGTAACGTAGTTTGTTTAGGTACACATATTATGGCAATAATATTACCTATATCTGTAAGCTCCACCCTTGTTGATCGAACGCAGTTCATATATTATAAGATCATATTTACTTATTTTGTTATGAAGTATAAGATAAACATTTTTTATAACTTATAAATAAATTAAAACCATTTTGAACTAGCATAATTTATTATGATAATTAATTGTCCTTCAAATTTTAAATTAATGTAAAATATGAAATAGTTGCCATTTGTGTGCACTGTAACAAACTCGCGTAATATGCTAAATTTATTGGTACCCAAATTTGAAATTCAAAGTTCAGAATGAGAAAGTTTAATTTCTGGTTAGGTATAGTAATGAAACAGAAGCTTAATAATTCTACAGGCGTTTCAATTTTGACTGCTTTTCTATGAAAACATAACTTTCAAATTTACTTTATAAATTATATTCAAAATGAAATACTAAGAATATAAATTATACGGACGTGATAAGAAATAATTTTAAAAAATGTAGCTTATAGAGAGCTTAAATTTAAGATTAGTGGTCAAAGACATGAAATTCTCAGAATCATATTTTTACATAAATTAAGATTAAAAATTAAGATAAGTAATTAATAAAGTAGAAATTGATTATATTGAATAGCCTACCATCGTCGTACTACTACTTTTTTTCTTCAAAATCATTTTTCATCAATGCACATAGAAAAGAAAATTCATAATATTAAAACGATTTTATGAGTTTTAAAAGCTTCAAAATACATTTTAGCATCTGTTTAATATACTTGACAAAATCTTAAAACAGTTTGTTCCTTTGGCATACGCAGTAAAAGTTTTTTATTCTTCTTATATAAAAATAATTTTGTTTAATTTAGAATTAACGTAAATATGCTGATTAGCCAAAAACTAATTTTCAATAATAGGATCTATAATTATTCGTTACTTTGCAAGACTTTACCTTTACTTAAAACTTATAAGAATTAAAAATTGAACAGTATCAAAAATGTCGAGGTTAATCGAAATCGAAGTTATTTTTTTGGATAGATACTTTTGAAATTGTTGGTTAGCTCTCGATATTGTCGACAGATAACGTACCGCGAGCATTTCGCAAATATGCATGGATTGCGTTACCCTGAGCATATACGCTTATAAGCGGTATATCGAAGAACAGCTGCAGTGCTTTCGCATCCCGCATTTATAGAATAACAAAGCCGCTCTTTTTCATCCTCAAATATTTAGAATCTACTCGACATTACGACCGAAAATTAGACAAAAGCCTCATTGCAGCCAACCGCAGCATCTCTAATTCAACCAGAGCTCACGTTGTTACACAGATCTGTCCACAAAGAGCGTTTTATTAATCATCGATCCAAAAACTCCTACTGTGTATACACGCCAGAAACACACGGTTATGTATACACACATGGGTATAATAATAATATATGCAGCGCGTCCGAGATGCGCCCACGCGAGCGTATTATGCGATTATAAACGCTATACGCGACTCGAGCAGTGGTATAAAGCTAGCACAGCAATATATATATATATGTAGATGTATGTATAGCGGATGTGCAGAACGAGTGCAGAAGAGACGGAAGAAAAGAGGGGAGAAGAGACAGAGAAAGAAAGAGATGGAAGGGAAAGAAAAGATTACAAATATAAAACGCCTGAGCCATTCCTTTCTCTGACCCCCACGTCACGACATACATGGCCATCACACTCGCAGCAGTTTTCCTCCTGAAGAGTGTGTGTGTGTGTGAGAGAGAGAGAGAGAGAAATAGGAAGAATCAGGGTAATTTATGGGTTGTTCCGCGTGAGGCCATCTGGCACAGGGAAAAGACGTACGCGCACACAACTGCCACACACTACATGTGCGAGTTTAGTATCAAGAGAGAGAGAGAGAGAGAGAGAAAGAGCACGAGTGTAGAGTGTAGAGTGTAGAGCCTATAGCACTGGGGCGAATATAATGGTCTATAAGCTCCGAGACCCGTGTGCGCTGCCGGGGAAAACGGCCTCAAGTGACGAGGCGATCGCTGCGCTATCTAATTAGGTCAGAAATGGCGCGCGCGATTTGCTTCTCTCTTCCGACCCCCACCCACACACACCCCCTTACTTTGCATCCCCATCACATGCCCCCCCCCCACGGTTTAGCCGTACTTTTGACTCTAATATGTACGGTTTTATATGTGCGTCACATCGTTATAGAACTGGAATACTATGGGCTTGTCTTGAAATTTCTGCGTCCGATTTTTTCGTGTACATACTTGGGCGATTTCGCAGCTGTTGTGACCGAGAGCAGATTATATGCTATTAACGATTTAGCGGCGAGTTCGAATATGAATGTAGTTTCAAGAGACTTGTCGAAATTATCAACTTGACGATACAAGAGAGAGACGATCTGGCTTCTAATTAGCGCCCGACGAAAAAAAAATACTTTAATGTAATAACACACTTCTCCGGTACTGAAAGTTCAACTTGCAACTGATTATACGTGCGTTCGTTAATAATTTATGGCACAGGAAAAGATTATACATAGTGAGGAGCTTTTTTTATATCTTTAAAACTTTTCTACGGTACATGCTAGATTATTTTACCTGCTTTGCTTACCGTACCTTTTTGAACAATACAAATTTTTTTAATAAAAATGAATCCATTTTAAAGATGTTAATCTTAAGAATTCCATATGTCTATTCTAGATCTAGGTGAAATAGTATAAATACGTGGTGCGCTACTTTAACATGTGTCGCATGCGTATAAATGGATTTATCGAATAATTCGTTTAATTGTTTTTACTTTTATATTTTTTCTTTAATCGAGCGTAACAATCTGATTACAAAATCATATTTCGTGTCATAAATTATGTATACAACATAATGCTTTTTAATTGCATTGTTTTGTTTCACGCACAAAATATACTTCGATATCAACGCATCAAAGAAACATTAATAGCTCAAGTTTTAATAGACATTAGTATAGTAGGGATAGGAAGATTTTATCAACCAAAATTTTTTATATTTCCCACGGAAAATCTTTTAGATTTACCGATATAGATAATAGAGACTATTTTAATAATAATATTTTCTATCGTTAATTACATATGTAATAATAAGGTTGTCAATTTCACACAACGTAAATGAAGATTACTATTATGAATAACTTATATGTTTGTTAAAAGAATTAACTAAAAGTGTCTAAAAAATTCACGAAAAATCATTATCAAAATCTGCACTCTGATAAAACGGTTATTGCTATACAGTTTAAGTTTGTAACAACGAAATTTCAAGTCCATAATGTTCCAGTCCGATGGTGCGCTAAGTGCTATATGCAGATACTCCCAACACTGCGTACTAACGTATACACTGTCATAGAATATAAATATTTATATATAATTGATGTATATGTATATAGAGATATATGCACAGTACATTGTCCTCTACTAAAAGCTTACTAAATTCGTGATCGAACGGAGTACTCGTCCGAGAGTAACCTGCAACAGCGAAACAACAGCCGGTCACTGCCCCCCTTTTCTTCGACCAACATATACTTACTACTACTTTTCTATATTTATCTACTTTACATCTTAACATAGTCATTCATTTCTTTTCCTTTCTTTCTTTCTTTATTTCTTTCTTTCTTTTGCTCATTTCAGGCCAACACAAATAAACTTCTTTGCCCATAATATACTGTCGTATCTTAAAATAATGCGTCTATATTACGTGTTAACACTTATCACGTCGTATATATATACGTAGCTTGATGAATTCTATATTTGCGCTGCTAATGCGCTGCAATTATCTCTGTAATGCATTTGCAAGGAGAGCTTTTTTTAGTCCGCGCGGAGAGGCTGCGTCGCTTTCTCAAACAATCGCTTCGACCAAGTCACCCGTGAATAACTTGCTTTGTTCCTCCCTGAAATATTCGCCGCGCGCGGCTGTGTTTATATTTCCAGCGCGCCAGAGAAAAAGGTGTCTCCATAGTTAAATATTATACGAGCTGCTTGGTGTTGCTTCGTATTAAGCTAGATTAAGTTTAAGTAGAGAGTTTCCAAGGCAGAGAAGCTGGTTTGTCAGGTTCAATTTCAGTCTGGTGACTAATTTAGATGTTACATAAATAATACTGACAGACTTTCGTATCGGGAAGAGAATTTACTTAATTAAACACTGTACTTGTTATAAAAATAAGTGAAAAATACTATACACAGAAAAAAAAACCGTAATATTCATGTGATCCATTTATTTGAATAAAACCTAATGAAAGTAAATGTATACTTAAATGTATTAACTTTTTCAGGGTGGTATTTTCATAATAACAAGCTGAAAGCAATATTCTTTTAAAGATCTTTAAAAATATGAACCTGTACAATAATATTCAACGAAAAATAATCACAGTTGCCAATGTAAATCGAAAGATATAGCATTCAAGATATATGTATAATCATTTAAAAAAAAATTATACGTATTAAAACTTCAGTAGACGTAAATGTAAAATCTTGAATAAAGTAAAAGAGAAAACAAAAAAGCTTATCGCAAAGTTTCCACATTTTAAATCACAGATTCAGAATCGGCGATCGAAAGTACAAGATTCAGCTCGGCGAGATGAAAAAGCATCGCGAGAGTGAAATAGAGAGAGAGAAGCGACGACCTCTTTCGCCCATAACGGACGACGCGCGCTTTGGGGAATAGCCGTCGCGACGACGAGCCCATAAGTGCGCGTTTACACACGTATGCCACATACACATGTATGTATATATACGGTAATCGAAAAATTTTGCTCAGTGCGAATCGTTTCAAAGCACGTTCCTTCTTCAGAGTAATTTATATTTATAAATAATAAACTCTTGCGAAATTTATACTTCATGACCGATCGGAACGATACAGTGATCCGATAAAAAAAAACAATGTTCCATAGATAGCCAAAAAGGTAAAATTGTTTCGTCCAACCCCGATAACATCGCCCGTATATACGCAATATTTTCTTATCACCCTGTGTATACGCTTAGCGATGGCTCGATAGGGGACGCGAGACGCGATGCGCGCCTGCGTGTGCGCCCAGCTACTCTCTCTCTCTCTCTCTCTCTCCCTATAACCTCCATTACACGCGGAAAGAGAGCGAGCGAGAGAGAGAAAGAGAGAGAGAGAGAGAGAGAGAGAGAGAGAGAGAGCAAAGAGCAGGAGCGTGTAATCGCCCTCAATTTCCGCAGATATACGCGCGCGACCCTTAATCACCGTAATCCACTCGAGACCCGGAGGAATGTGCGCTCGCTCCTCGCTCCTCGTCCTTTTAGGCTCAAATCGAGCAAGACATAGCCACACGAGATAACATATAAAGACGGAAAGAGTATTAAAAGAGATCGCGCAGTTCGCCTAAAAGTCTCTGCGCTACATTATTATGATATACTGCACTTGTTAATGTTCCTTGGACCGCGCAGCTTTGCACTAGGGGGGCTCGCGTGCGCCGAGAGTTTATAGCAAACGAATTGGCCGTTCAAGTTGCCGCGTGAAATGTAGTTCTTTATTTCGGTTACTGGTATTGAGGTAACATAGATGGGATTGTTGAAGTTAAATAATTTAGAGAAATAACGAGAAGCTTTGCGTTTGTTGAGCACAAATGTTACGTTACTGACTGCTGCAATCCACATAGACAAGTCAGAATTATGGGTTTACGTAGTATTAGAACTGTACGAATCTGAATTTTACATTTTTGCAGCTTGAAACATTAATAACGGTATACGCGGAACATGTAACACAGTGTGTGAGACATACTTCCTACTAATAAACTTACAGCTTTATCAAAGACGTTTAATTACGATTGAATAAATTAGATATACGTTAGCATTTTAAGAAGGTTCAATTAATTCGTTATGAATTGGCGTGTAAATATTTTAGCGTCATAGCACTTTTGGAATGAAACACAGCGCAGCCCATAAATTTTTTCTACCGCGGCGATCCACTATGGAAAAGACGAATCGAGTCACGTCGCGTTTACCTGTTGAAAATTCTCAGGTGGACCCGTTACGAATTCATGAAAACTTTCGATGTCTTTGCAAACTCGTTTACGAGTACTTGAAAAAAAGAAACGCGTTACATCGCGAGATTTGCTCAAGACCTTTAGTCACTATCTTATTAAATGTACGCTTGAGTGTCAACACAACTACAATAGCAATTCTAACAGAATCAGAATACAATAAAGTAGGCTCTTACACGTACAGAACGCGATATGATAAAGTACATTTTAAAGCAATATCTACTTATTTACGTATTTACTTTGTATACTATTATGAGAAAACATGAAAAGATTGGCCTAATAGCATATACCTACTGATTTGAATAGCCAGATCGAAATGTATAATTATTTACAAGGTTATCCTTTCCATGAATTAGAAAAATTTCTACTGCACGAGATACATTTAGTACAAGTAAAGCATTAGAATGCAATATATTACAGAATATATATATGGACGGTATACTGTATAAAATAGACGAGAACACCGGCGACACAGGCAAGAATACAATACCGAGAGAAATGAAAAGAATTGATACGAAAACGCGACGACAATTCACATATGGACAAAGCAATTGAGTTAGCATACTCGTTGTCAGTAAATTTTCTCATTGATTAGCGATAATTCAATGCTTTCTGCCACGATGTTTTTGCGCCATATAAACGGCCTGGCAGCCTTAATAATATTACACTTATTCAGAGGTTTGGCGCTTTTTATCAACTTCTGGTTTGAGATTATTTTCAGGCCATCGCACGGCTCGTAAAAACTCGTTTTCAACGAAATCGCAACCTTTTTTCCTCAATCGGCACGCATTATTTTGCTATTCAAACAGTCGTTAATTACTGGAGAATGCCGTCGCGCATTCATAATTAGGCTGTCTGTCAATGGTAAGCACGAATAAATGCTAATCGATGGCGGAACGAGCGATCATCGATTAGTACTGATATAATAACTCATTCAGTCCAATAATTATAGCGCCGATATGTAATTTCCTTTCTAATCAAACATACGCTGTTTAATAAGTCATTATTACTCTGAGCACATCATAATTCGTTCTTTTCTGTGTTCGCGACATTAATCGATATTACTGCCAAAGCAGCTGTGATAAATTACCGATTGCATAGAAAATAATATCGTAATATTTTTTGAAGTTAATGGCACAAAGATGATCTTTATAGTAAAATAAGCGCCTGCGGTAACAAATTGATCGATTCATCTTTTACTTGACACTTTTTAAACTTATTTCTTAAGCTTAATTCGTATTTCGATTATAAATAGGAATGAATTTATAAACGGAAATCGCTCTCCTTACCTCAATAAAGTGCTTTAGTTAGAACTGATATAAACCGTTATTATTGAAAGATAAAAGGATTATTTATAGCCATCGCATGTGTTCAAAGGAATGCGATCAATTTAAACGATTTAGTACTCGTATTTGCGTATACGTATACACAACTACGAAATTATTTATCTCCAGTAATCAAGTATTTATGAAATATGCTTTTAGCTGAACCTATACTAAAAGCTACCACTAATATTATGCTAAAAAAACACATTCTAAAATATAAATAAATAATTCTATATGACATTGCATTTCTGGCCTCTAAATGTTGTGTATTGATTACACGTCATCAGATAAAAAAAACATGTACAGCACCTGTGTATTTCCATCGGCTTCTGCAAAATTTCTTTTATTACACTTGAAGAGTGTGTATAACGTATGCCACCTGCGTTATTTATTAAAATTTTATCGTTGGTCTTTAATCTTTCTCTATAGATGCAAAAACAAATCACTATTAATGTGTCAAAAATGTTCTGTCAATTTATAGAAATCGTGTCAAAAAAGCGCCAAACTCAAGTAAAGACCAAAAAAAAGAATCACTTGGTAAAATCGAACGTATTCCACAAGACACAGGAGTATCATTGAAAGTATATATGTAGTAGCCTAATAATTGAAAAAAAAATACAGCCTATAGAAGAAGAGATTAAAAAAAAGGGGAGGTTAAATCCAAGATTAAGACATAATAAAAAGTAATCGATTAATAGATCAAAGTATATAATGTAATATCCGATATATTAGCATAATATATAATATAATAAGAGAGAGCGAGATGGTGTGTAGAAAGATGGCCTAGCCTTGACTTACTCGGGATACTTGACGTTGGGCAGGGCCTTGAGAAAGCAGCGCTGCCTCAGTATGCCCTCCCAGAGCTGGACGCCGATGATCCCGAAGATAAAGAAGACGAAGAAGCAGAGCAGCAACACGTTGCCCAACATCGGGAGTGTGTCGAGTAGCAGCATCACGAGTATCCTCATGCCTGCGGTCACAAGAACAGACACATGCATCATCTAACCGCGCTTCCAAACCGGTACACAGAGCTATAACGCTAAAAACACGTCGCTGTCTGCTCTGTATGTGTGCGCGCGTGTATAAAGCCGACAATGGGTGTCAATCAAAGCGACAAGAACCGGGTAATTGCGCGACACCACAAATGTCAGGGTCGCCCCGTCGTGGTCGGCCTTCCTCCGGCCTCTCGCTCTATCTTGTCGCACAGCCTCTGTCGCTTTTCCTAGTGCAGGCGACGATACGCCGCGAATTTACCAGCGCGTGCAACTACAGCCTGTGCTCAACAGGATAGGCTGAATGAGAGCGAGAGTGAGAGAAGGAGAAGCGTTAAGCAGCGCGTTCGATTGCGTCCCGTGTATACGAAGCCTCGATGAAATCGCGATAACGAGGCTGCTGGCGCTCGACAAATCGAGACTGTTTATTTGAAAGTTTCGCCGCGTCCGGCCCGCTTAATCGTTTTGCTTGTTCCACCCTGATGGATTTCTTTAGCTTTGTTTAAAACTGTATTTTACTCACTGTTATTCCTCAGTGTTACTAATATCCCTTTATTGCATAAGGATGATTCGAGTTTGCAAAAAATGTTGTTATTGTTCTTGTTTGAGTTGACGCGATTGAACAAATTTTGTACCCTTGTACGAGAACAGTGGAAAATAAGTTTTCTAATAGTGGATATTAAGTGATTTCACATGATAAACTATCGTTTTTATAATATTGGAAAAATCATATTATTTCGAATACAATAATTTATCAAATATAGCAAATCGATTCACGTTCAATTACTATTACAGTGGATAGATACGTATATATATATATATATATATAGCAGAGCGCGCTTTCTGTAGAGCACGAAAATATCGATTACTCCATTAATACCTATGCTTTGTCTGATTAATCACATCTAATGAATCATCTTCATCGAGAAATCTCTTTTATACCAGCGTCAAAGAACTTTTTCTTCAATCGAAACTGCACGCGCGCTAAAGCATAAATTCCTGCCTACTAGTCAAGTCTTTGAAACAATGGTTGCAATCGGTTAATGATGCCACCGCCCGGGATTTCGAATTTTAACGAGGAATTCGGGATAAAACGAGGGCGATTCGGCACGTGCAGATCAGGTCAAGTAATGACTGTCATGAGGACGCAATAAAAATCAATGATTCGACTCACTCGGTATCCTGTTGATCGCTCGCAGTGGCCTCAACACCCTTATCGTGCGTATCGCCGATAAATTCATATTCTCGACGTTTAAGCAATACTCTAACGCTCTGCAAAACAGAATAAAAGTACAACTGTTAGAGACTTCACAGAAAGGAAGTATTCATTCTGTTGAAAATCATAATTCGGGGCTGTGGGCGATATTAAATTTTATCAAAGTAGGATCGATGAATCAGGCCTTCATTATGATTAAATCCTATTAAATTTTAATTAAAATAATCTTATAATAAAACTTTTATATAATAAGTCTCTTTAATTAATAATAATTAATATTAATTTAACAATTTTTAATTAATATACTTTCTATGTCATAAATAAATATTATTCAAAACTAAAAGCAGTGAAATTTCAAACATGTCAAATTACAATGTTATTTTAATTTATAACACAAAGAGTTTGAAGTGGCTTATACAATTTTTTACTATACATAAGCTCTAATATAACCATACATTATTTAAAGGTATCAATTTTTCATCGTAAAAAGTGTGTCAGAATATTTTTAACGTGAAACAGTGATCGTTTAGTTAAGACGTCATCCGACATGGAGCAAATATTGATTTACTTAGAAAAAGAAAATATGAAAAGCTCGCGAGTAATATAGGTGTGACGTGCGCCAACATAATAATTCTTTTCGATTGATATTTGATTGTGGCAAACATTTGACGTGCGTAAAGTCTTAACTGTGGCTGTAAGCCCTTTGTGTATAATAAAGCTTTTGTATATAAAAGGGCAATGTATAGAGGGCAGAAGCAGTTTGCGCATTTAATAGATACGAGCTGAATAAACTCGCTTTAAACAGAAATACTCACCCTGCGAGAACTATAAAGAAGTCTAACCTATTCCAGGAATCGGCGAGATAGGTACCCTTGCCGTAGATTCCCATTGCCACCATTTTTATCGTCATTTCTATCGCGAAAAATGCGAAGATCACATCGTCGAACGTCTGGAAAATTATATCAAAGCACACTGTTGTAGATATAAATGATTGGTGTATCATAGGAGATGTAATTGCAATATAAATTCAAGTAGATATAGTGAGACGCTAAACTGAGTTACAATGTCTGGAAACACCCCAAGCATCGACTTATTGAATATACACTTATAAAAAACTCTTCTCTAAATCTAAGAATAATGTATAATTCAAACTTAATATTTTCTGCTTCTTCGTAGAGAAAGCAATATAATGGTCAAATTTTTATCAAAATACGTTATATGAATCCTTTTCAAGTACTCCTGCATAAAAGTCAGTGATTTTTTTCCCGTGAACACGTGCCGCGAGCAGGCATAAAAATAAATTAATATTTTATTCCCTTTATATACTATAACTAGTATTTTTATATTTCGTGTATATGTTGAGTTTGATTGATTAATTCATATTTTTAATTGTTCATATGTTAGGCAAGGCTTAACCTTTTTTCAATTCAAAGATCTTAAATTTTTTGTACTTTGTTGGTTTTGTCAAATAATTTTTTGGTTAAACTATGTAATTGTAATTTCTTTATTCTTTCAATGTTTAAATATGTAGTTTTTTAAACTAAATTAAAGAGAGCTGAGTGCTAATGAATTAGCAGCATTTTTTTTATTTAACAAATTATTATCCTTTTATTTCTCCTATTTTAATATATTCTTATACTTTCCTATGATTTAGAATTTTTATGTTAATTAGTTGATATTATGTTATAAGAAAAAAATGGAAAAATAAAGGCGTTATGGATTTAAAAACTAAAATTTTATAAACAATTAGCTTGATTAGTAATTTATGACATCAATTTTAATTTAGCTTTCAACTAATATGCAATATTTATAAAACGGTCAGTATTCCCTTGAATCTCTGATGAGGGATATTGAATTATTTACAAAAAATCTTAATGTATGTGCACATCCATACTTATTATTTCAAATTTCTTCTTCCACAGTAAGATTTGACCTTTTATAAATGAAATATGTAAGTAGATCATGTCAAAACATATATTCTCTGGACATAAATAATAAATGTTGAAGAAGTCATTTTGTTAACTTTTTCCACATTCCGTGATAAAGTAAATTTTCAAAAAACTGAAGTTCGAATACTCGATTCGATTGTTAGACGTGTATAATTTATATTGCACATTTTATAATATATTTTGAAATATATTTGAAGAGATCATAACGATGAATGTTAATCAACAAAATTCTCAGCTTAAAATAAAAAAAGTATTTCATCAACTGAGCAAACAGACCATTTTTCCACAACTTCGACGATTCCCAACAACCAGAGACTCTCCCGAGCTGAAGGAGCACCTACTTTTATCCCAACTGCGAGTAAAAAAAATCGTAAAATTTAAATATAAAATGCAGAGTGTCGTAAAACCGCAAACGCGTGGAAGGCACACGCCAGGCTGATTGAGAATGGCGCCTAAAGAAAACAGTTGGTAAGCGCAACCGGCCGCAACCGCTTATACTCTACACACCAGCCAGTCAAGCAAGCGCGTAGTTTCTCTCTGCGGTATACTACTCTCTTATGCTCAGCTTTTAACACTAGTCCGCAAAGAAACGCTCGGTTTCGCGTGAACGGTGCAGAACATCGCACATATACTTATATACACGCGGGCCAAAAATAATTCTATCTTAAACCCAGGATCGATTCGCCCATCTCTCTCTCACACACACACTCTTCCGAGGTCCCCTCCCAAAGGCGCATTTTTTCTAAAGCTTATAATACAGCGGCCGCGAGATGCTTTGCACTCCAGTTTTCATTATGCCTATATACTTGTTAATTAAAAGAAGGACACTTTTCGCCTCCGCGTTCTGCGCAATCGTTTAATGTATATGTATATTTTTTAATTACACAGCTTTTAAGTTGAACAGAATTTCAAAATAGCGCGTGTGCGACATGCCTGACATTTTCTTTTCCGAGTCATTATTCCTAGTATTTATTTTAATTAATAACAAATGGAGGGCCTTCAAACGGTAGTGGCATAGCTCTTGAAAATTTTTGTAATAGTTTTTCCTGATTTAGTTACGTAGATGCGTAAGTGCATAAAGTTACCATGTCTCTGCGTACGGGTAATACTTGCATTTTTAACTTGGGTATATTAAAAAAGCTCTTACGCTATTTTATGCACAGTTAATAAAGTCTTGAAAAGGTATTTTTTTATATAAAGAATAAGGTATTTATACTCCTTTTATTAACAAACAAAATCTCGATTTAAATAAAAAATGTGTAATTATGTAAAAATTGTAAGTCTACTCTTGCATTTGGTAAACATGGTTACTTATATAAAGCAGCTTTAATCAAAGTAATTTATACATATATGCGTATTCCGACATTAAAACGTTAAAAAGGTAGTGCTACAGAAATAATAGAAAAGAAAAGCTAATATTTTACACATCCAAATAATAATTCAATTTAATGGAAATGAATTCTTTTCATCGAGTGTAAAATGTTAATTTCCAACGCTGGGATTTCAGCGTGAACTTCTCATCCCGTGAGGGCTAATTATAGATCCTTATTAGGGTCATGGAAGAAAAACAATGTATACTCGGTGCATGAAGACTTTTTCTCTATCACGGTCGGTACTTCATCGGCATCTCGACGAAAAAAGACGCTTAATCAAAACTACGCTGTCGACAGATGAAAATCATTGAGGCAGCAATAGTGCTTTAAGTTCTCTTTTCATTAAAGTTTAAAATTAATTACTTTATTAATTACTTTATTCATTGCGGAGTTTGTAACCTGCACAACTAAAAATACAAATGCTCTCCAAGTGTTATTATTATAAATGTATACACATCAATGTCAAAAGACGGTTTCGAGGACTTCATACAGTTATTCTGTTGCATGTGATCCTGGCACAGAAGAAATTTATTCACTAATGAAATAATTCTCTCTGCCATTACTCCCACTCTCAATGGCAATTAAAATATAAAAAATATTATAAATAATTGTAGTACAATAAATTATATACGTTTCTAAGGCTTGTTGATTATTTTTGTCCAATACTTGTTTAGAAATATCATTGTTCACCTTTGCATATAATGATAATAATAATAGTAATAATTTAATTTCATTCCATTTTTTTTTTATTTTTTATCATATGATTTTTTTTATTCAAGAAATTTAACTCAACAAGATTTTACCAAAATCTTTACAAAACCTGATTCATATCTTTGCAAGATCAAAGCAGAATTTCACCCATGTCTTCGCAAGGTCTATCCATATTTTTGCAAGATCTCAGCAAGAGCTTTCCTGCTACACTGAGAGAAAAACAAAGTTGCAGATACTGTATACCATCCAGTTACGCTAACCGGAGAAGTCTCCAGTCCACACTACCGAATATTCCGGTACAGGATACCGGACTCTCCAGTAGTCTATACTTTATATTTGTCCAGTAGGACGAACCGGACCGACACAGTTGGTATTATCTGAACTGAAGTGACTGTGCCATCATCGATAGAAATTGAGAATTTCACTTGTGATCGTTTGAATAACTAATAACTTTTTTTTTATTTATACTATCATGAATATGCATTACATTACGTATACTTATATTCTGAAATAAAAAAAATTAAATTATCTTCAAAACTATTAACCAAATGTTTCTAAAAAATATACCCTCTATTCTAAAATCCTATAAAAAAACGGATAAAATGAATTTTGAAATTTAAAAATCACACATACAGACACGAAAAGAATTTTCTCAAAATTAGTCAATTTTGTTCTAATAACTTTAAGAAATGTCTTAAAATTTTTGGAAAATAATTTTTTTTAACCGTATAAACTTTTCACGAAGCAAAAAATATTATCGTATGCATACATACGAGATATAAGGTTATATAGTAAAATATATTATATACAAGATTTATGTATAGAGTTGTATCCGAAAATAATCTACCAATTTAGTGCTTGCCGATAATCCTAGAAAGTAATATATAGGAGACAAAAATTGATAAATAGGTATTGCATTAATGCAGTGTTAAGCCGAAAAATGTAAAACTCAATATTTCATAAAAAATATTTTGAAATACTTTACAGAAAAAAAAACTATTAATTCTATATTTTAAAATGCGTCGTCTAGCACTTAAGGAAAAATGTTATCGGTAACCGTTGAATCTAATTAGCTCTACTAGATAACACTCCGGTTGACCGTACCGGACTTTATCCGGTAACTGTTACTGGACAAACAAAGTACGACTGACTGGATACTCCATACCGGAGCGCTTTGGTAGAGGATTAAGTACCGGAGTTTCCGCTAGCCCAACTTTGTTTTTCTCTCAGTGTAGACGGTGCGCGACTTTAGCAACACTTCGAGCCATACCTTGAGTAATACCCATCTGAGATACGGTAAGCAAGACGACTTCCCGTACCTCAGTCATACTTAAAACTTCTGCCCGGGTACAAAAGTTAAATAATAAGTAGAAATAGTGAATCATTCAAATTATTAATAATAGCATCAAAATTGACAAGTATAAAACTGATTACGAAATAGTCGAGTAAAAGTTGAACCCTATCGCTGAATCCACAAGCAAGTCTATTTCGAAAGTTCACGGTGAGCGAAACACTTTTCCCTAGGAGCGACCTATGAGAAAAGTTGTTTTTTCAGCAGCCGCGCGTAAAATTTACCCAAGTCCGTCGGATGTTTGTCAAGCACCTCGTGTCTTTCTCTATTCTTTTTACTCTCTCATAGTCGGAGCTTTCTCGCTGGGCGCGCGAAACCGTGCGAAGTCGATTTGAAATTCACGATAAAAGGAGGAGAGATGCAAATGTGGTTCATGGTCGAGTCGGGGTGTACACCTCGGCGACAGAGGTGAGCCAGCTTTGCGTATACTTTCGACTCGTATTTAGCCGAATCGGCAGCTGCCGCGTGTATTATACATACACAGACGCGCACCGCGCACGGGTCTGCATGTTTGAACTCGGTGTGTACGTGTGGGTGGAATACGTGGAAGCGTGTTTCTGCGCCATGTTATGTATACAGACCTCATTTCTTATGTGTGTGTTGCCGGAAATGAGGGTCAGGAAAGGTTTTGAGAAAAGCCGGAAACCCTTCGTACTGGAATTTTAAGTGAATAGAAGATTTAATCACTGTGGTAATAATTGTTTAATTTTATTGACGCGCCCAATTCTTTGAATTGAATTATTCAAATTAGAGAATTTAAATGAAAGAACATTATTTTCTCATCTTATACTTGCAGCTTCGCAATGGATTAAAATAACGCAATTAATTCGCGGTATAAGTAGAATTATTTACATAAATTTACAATTTTTTAAGCTTTCTCATTACACTGTAGGAGCTTTAAAGCTACTTTTATTAAATCGTTTGAATATTAAACTAACGTTATACATAAGTAAGAATTACCTAAAACTTTATACACTGACCCCGAATAAGTTAAAAAATCGAATCCAATTTTGATACTCCTGCTCTTACTTGTTAACACCGTATTATTTTTTTAACTATGTGCGTAAAGCACGACTTTTCGTGCTAGTTTTCTTCTTGTAAACCATAGAATTTGGGCTCTCTCAGCTGGAGTGTGCAAAGCATTTGCAGTGCGTGCAAAGCATTTGATGAGTACGCAAAGCACTCTGCTTTGCACGCACCTGCTGAAAGTGCCCAAAGGCTACGGTTTTCAAGAAGAAAACTAACACGATAGGTCGAGCTTTGCACACTCAGTTAAAAAATATAGGTTTCGATACGTGTGTGCAAAGCAGGTACACCTAATACGGGTGATAGTTGTCAAATTACACCAGTGCCAGAAATCCTTACTTTGTGCACTTGTATCGAAAATAACAATTATGTCCATTTTACTTCGCGATAACAAAGTTTAAAATAGACAATTAATTTTTTTTTAGAAAATAAAATAATATTATATTTAAATATAATAAAAACTTTTTAATAACAATATTATTTTTACTCATTGATCAGAATCTTAATCAATATAAACTTAACTTTGTAAATAACAATAATATGTCAGATTCTTACCCGCCTATCCGTGTTTATAGAAGCTTAAAGTCATAAAAAGAGAGAAAACTGACTGTGCCAATGTTATAGCATTCAAAAAGGTATTCGGTCTTGATAGCGTGACTGCAAGATAATGACACGGCGCTTTTTGCAGTACAATCATAGAATTATGCTCACATTCAAACTTTGATATCGTCAACTTCGCTTTTACCTATATAAAGAGGTACTGAAGTGACATCATATACCAGAAGGGAAATCTCCAGCTGTGTACCTATATGCGTAGGTATGAAATTCTTTAGTGAACTAACCCCAAGGGATAAGAATGAATGTGTTTTCGATCTCCCTTTATGTAGCTTTGCTTTTGACGATTGACGCTCATGAATTCTTCATTTTACTGCTTTCTGAATAGGTTATTCCGCTGTACTGACAAATTCAACGAATAACAAATGAAATAAATATTTTCTTCGAAAAGTACTTGTATTGAAAAGTTTTGAAACGCTGAGAGAAAACGTTTTCGTCGAAATAACTTAATTAAAATTTTAAAGTAAAGTATGCTCCTTCTACGAATTAAAATTATATTTTTTTACCAGACTAAATCCACTGTCAGCTGTACGTCCTCTCTGCAGGGATTTTAAAATGTAACATGAATTTCGAATTTAAAAAATATTAAATGTTGTTAATTATAGTTAACGGAACTACAATTTGTTATAAATATATTATTTGAGAAGTATTTTTATTTGAAAAAGTTTTCAACTGTCTCAACTATAAATAATTTTAGTCTTATACATTTACGGTATTATGGCGCTCATACACCAAGTTGTTTCTCCAATAACGTATGTAACATTAACTATCCCATTCGTGTGAAATTTCACTAAACGCCATTATAGAGTTTCTCATAGATGTAATAATTATAGCTAGAGTACTGCATCTTACTACATTTGACTGTTAAGTTCGCGTAATACTTTAGAAATTATTCAGTAACCTTTAGTCCCACTTTCCTAAAGTTTTTTAAATATAAATATAGAATAGATATTTTTACGAGTTTTGTTTATATATAAATAATTTAGTGTTAGCCCTTCGAAAAAAGGACACTGATTTTTAAACACATGCTGTATTGTATAAAATTTTAAGCTCAGTGGAAGTCAAACATTGAACTCATTGTGTCAGAACATAGCTCCACATAATACTTGATGACCCTATTAATACTTAGACTAAATACAGAGAATGAATATGATACATTACCTGCAAGATCTTACAGCGGTTCGTAACACACTGATCGTCGACGCAGGGTTGATACATGCCCAGAGTGATGCAGTTCAGCAGGATCACCATCATGCTAATCCTCTCGAACCACGTGCTCGTCCGATACACATATCTGAGTTAAGGAAAACTCCATGACAGCCGATAAACAATGAAAAGCGACGAAAAATCAGGAGGCAAGCATGCAGAAAAGAAGACATATGACACGATCAGCTGCTGATTAAAAAACATGCCTGATGACGTGTAGCTCACGTATCCACGGAGGTGCGATATCGCGTGCTTCGGATCGTTATCTTCTTTCCCATATCCCGGACGGTGCAACGAGCTGTCAGCCTGTCACACGCATATAGCTCGGTCGGTCAAATGAAAAAGAGAGAAAAAGAAAGCGCGCTCGAGTGAATAAAAACGCAGGTAGTGCGCGACGACGGGGATGTCGGATCGATGATGAGGAGGAGGGGGCTAAAGGCACCGCGCGCGTAGTCGCGCGTCGACAATCAATATTAGATAGTTGCCAAGTGACAGTGACCCAGATAATGAATTTTGCATTACGCAGACGGTGCGTGTCATTAAATTGTCTCCACTCTCTCTCTCTCTCTCTCTCTCTCACTCACTTCACTCTATATATTTTCGCGTTACATATGTCTTTCTTTAAGCCTGCATATTTTACAGGTCTGCGCGCATAGTGTTTATACTGCCAGTAGTGCATCTGGAAAACGGAAGCGTACATATACGTGTGTAGATAGACGTACGCGATTACTGTTTTACTTATTCATGAGCGGGAGCGGGTTAAATTCACGCCGACTGTTAAGGACTTTTTCGTTATGTATGAAGCTACTTGATGCTCATATGCTGCTGCATAGGCTCTGAATCGAGTAATTGAATAACGTATATCTTTTCAGTTTTTTAATATAGTAAAGATTGATGAGCCGCGGACTGTAGGTGTACAGAGAAGAAAGATTCTTGGATTATCCAGATACAGTGGCACTTTCAAATGGATGAATGATTATAGATTTTCTTGAGATACCGCAGATAAAAGTAAAAATACTGCGGACATAAAGGTATTGTATCGATTCCAAAGAGAAATTGAAGTAAAAAGCTTGAGTTTCATATTACTTGTATTCATTCTCTATTGATTTCAATTTCTTAGATGATATCAACATTAAAAGGGAGTTTAAATTCTAAATATTAAATTATTGTAGCGCATACTGCAAATATATATTAAATTATTAATGCAAATGTACGACCACCGAGGGTAAAATATATAATATGTATAAATCTCTCTCTACCCTTTGATTATTTCTATTTCCCAAGACCAAGGCGTTATAAAATTTTTACTTTCGAGCAAGGTTAACTTATTCCGCAAAACGGAAAAGCGAAAAATTTTACAGCAGTGACATAAAAGAAATCGGGGGGAAGATAATAGAGTAAACGGTAAATTTCACATAAGGTATCGAGAGAATAAAAAAAGTGTAAAATGAATGGATGCCCAATTAAAGTTAGAATTGAAAACGAGGAGAATCTTTTTCGGAAAATTCACGCTCACTGCACCGGCACATAGACTATCGTTACTATCGTCGCGTAAAATTAAGAGAAGGGAGTCCGATATAAATTTAAATTACATTCGATGCATTTGACTCGACATATTGCCATGTCGACTGTATATACAACTATATATATATATATATATATCACTCGCGCGAGATTAATACGTTTCTTCACTTACATTCGCCATCAGCGCTATCTGCAGTTACACAAAGTACTTTTTAATTTAATAAAGTATATCGAAGCTCTTGGTTAATGTTATTAAAAATTTTTGTTGCGTTTAATTTAGTACAGTTGAAAAATGTAAACTAGAGCAGACACATAATTTAGCGTGTCTCCCGCGAATGACGAGCGGGCAGAAATATTCGTTAATATCGTATAATTAATTAATTAGCATTCTCCGCTACAGTCTTTTCTAACGGAAATAAAGTATGCGAGCTGGGTACGATAAGTTTTTGCAGCAGCGCCAGTATATTTTACGAAATTGGCATGCCGTATATTCCAGCCAGTCTTGGCATTTCGAGTCTGTGCAATTTTTGTAAAAAAGACACAGAGAGAGAGAGAGAGAGAGAGAAGAATGTGTCACCGACATTAATCAGTCTCCCTCTCTCTCTCTCTCTCTCTCTCTCTCTCTCTCTCTCGACATTAGCTAATAAAATTTTACCCTGCAACAAATTTTCAATGAATAATTAATGCAGACAACGATCACTTAACAGTCCCTGATTGCACATATCGTTTATTACGGGCAGCAACACTCGTAAAAAGTACGAGATTTCTCCCGAAACTGCCCCTTCTGGAAACAGCGCACACACACACACACACACGAACTTGTAGCGTGCAGAGGCGAATCAGAGTAAAGCTACAATTAAAGAGGGCTATTCGGTCTAGTCCCGTGAGAATCGAAGCGGAAGCCCGTTAACCCGGCGCTATAGGCGCGAAAAGGCTAATGCCATTCCACGTGACTAGCCTTATAACGTGTACGTATAGCTGCACCTTCCATTCCAGCGGCTCTACATTGGCTGTGTGTGCGAGTGTGCGTGCGCAGGGCCGGCGACAGCTTGCTCTTTGCCTCCTCTCCGATGACCCGCTCGGCCTGCGTTCTCGTCCCCGCACTTGTATTTACACAGCACACACACACAGGTGCAGCAGAGCTACGACAGCAAGCGAACCTCGTGTCCATGCGTGCAGCACGCGACGTTGACCCTTCTTTCAAACACACACACACACACACACACACACACACACACACGCGCGCGCGCGCGCGCGCAATCATCCCCTCTGATGAGGGTAGCGTGTACACGAGTGGATGTATAGCGGGTTCACGCCAAAGTGCAGCAGGGCTGTATACGTATTGTATGCTCTGCTGCGAGGCATGTATATAGCCTTTAGCGGAACAGCTCTTAAACTACCACTGCCCAAGGCTTGTGTGCGCGATGCTTGTCTTATTCATTAAGCGAATCAAGAGCTGCTGCTCTGCACCTCGCTGGCGGGCTCTACCCTTTTCCTCTGCACCGCGAGAGTAGAGCCGACGGTCCTCTTCTCTTGGCAAACTTCCGCCGAGTCAATCGGGTGCCGCCAGCCGCCGCCGATTTTCTGCACTTTATACTCCTTTGGTTTGGCCCTTCTCGACCAGTAGTTCTTCTGCCGCAAAGAATCTGTCGTTTGGCAGACCAATGTTTTGCCCTACGTCTATGTAACTGATGATCTATATAGTGTCCGTGTTGGTTTACCGTTATTTCACGCACTCTTTAGTTACAAATCAGGTTTGCATTATTGTTTTCACTTTCTGTCACAGTTGTCGACCCAGCGAGCCACATTTGATATGATTGCGTTATTTGATCTTATGGCATGCTATTTATGGTCCGATTTCTTACGTTATTTACAGTATAAATATATTTGTATATATCTATATGTTTCCTAATAGCAGAGATCAAGACCTCTCCTAGGATTTGACTAAAACTGGTTATAGGAAAAAGAACAAAGTAGTTCACTCTACGCTCATTTTTTTCGAGTTATCATAGTTTTTTTTTTGTTTCTCATTTTTCATTGTATTGATATCTTAAACAAGAGCCTTCAAATAGTTTTGTTCAAAGAAAAGAAAATTGCCATGGATTTAAATCATTTCTTTTTCATTGTTTTTCATAAAACATAAGTATTCGAGAACTTTAATCAAATTCATGATCCGGAGATTTCATTCGTTCAACCGGAGAAGGAACATTTTTTACAGTCTTAGTTGAACGAACTATTACGTTTTTGTATCTTTTGATAGTTAATAATAAGACAAGATAATTAAAATTATTAATACAATTTTTAAATGGTACTTATTTCGTGATTATAAATAATAATTACTATAGAAATAGTTGTACATACAATTTAAAAAAAATTGGACCTAATTAGAAAATGAGTAGTAATCTTGTAAGCCTTGAAATAAATTTTTAAAGATTGCGCTTGAACTAATTTTGCGTAGCACGTAAATTATTTCCAACGAAGTATTACAGTTAAAAAAATTAATTATCTCAAAAGCCGCGTGTCATATGTATATATGTAAGCTAATGAAAATGAACCATTCGCGAATTATTTTAAAAGACAATGCTCACGGGAATAAATACTGCTTATTGTGAAACTTGGCTTTTAGCTACAGCTTATACAATTATACGTATAAAGCTCATAAGCACGTAAGTTTGAAAAAATGTTTGATCTCCTTACTTAAACTAAACAGCCAATGTATTTGTTTTTAACGACAAGATTTTTCAGCTAAAAATGTATATTTTCTAAAAACTTCATAACGAGTTTTGCGATGTTAAGCTTCAACAATCTTTTTCTCAAGATTTCTTTCTTTTTAAAGAAAGAAATACTTATTACAACTGTTGATCAACTGTTTTTCAAAGCTAAAAAGAACATATTTTTTAATTAAGAGCTTGAAAAACATGTTTCAATTACGTTCAAGACTTTCAGAGTAAATTATTAGAAAAATCTAAATGTATACTCTAAAGATAAAACAATCGCTTTGATGATGTTAAAGAAACTGAAGAAACTTTTGATTTCTTTATAATGAAGCAAAAAAGTATAATTAAAAAGTCATTCAATTACTTTACGCTACAAATCGCTGTTTATTTTGATCGGCATTATAAAAGAACTGTTTCATTACGCTTTTTGTAGGTATATGAAAATCAATCGATACCAAACTACTTAATTTTATTTATAGAAACGAAGTAATATATATTAACAACTAGAAATACCAAGAACTAGTGTACGACTTTCAATACAGTTATAAATTCTTAATATCAAATCTTATACCTAAGAAAGAACTGAAAAGTTCGTTTCTATTAAAAAACTTGAAAAGTACAAAGCTCGTATAATACTACTTTAAAGGAGCATTTAAAGCACTAAAAGTATATTACTGCTATATTGTCCGTCAGAGAAAAGTCTCATTGAGTGTCTCATGACCTTCGATTTTATACAGTGAGAAACATTTCAATGGAACGTATAGGAAAAGACTATAAAAATTTTATTGTTTACCGAAAGCAATGAAAATTCTTCAAAATATTAAATATTATTATTTTTGAATTATTCAAGAAAAGAAAAATTCAATACCTAAAGAATTTAGTTTTTCAGTTTTATGTATACTATAATTTTAATTTATTTAATTAAAGTTTTATTGTATTTCACGAAATAACGTCAGTAAAACCAATGTTGAATACGTGCATTTTTATCCTTTAAATGCAACTTTATGCAGTAAATTTATATATGTGTACATAGACTATATCTCGAAATATATATCTAGAAGAGGAAAAAACAATGGAAGTTAAGTAGTAGTGGACGAACAATAAAAATATTAATAAAGAACGAATCGATAGATCACTTCGAGTCAAATGATTTTTTTCATTACTTTCTTTTATTTAGAACAATTTCGAGCAATAGTCTTATTTCTTTAAAAATATAAATGTAAAAACCGCAGACGCTAAAATCAACGGAAGCAAAATGTAATTTATAAATATCTTATCCGTATTAATAGTTTTATTATCATCATTGCAGTACACTTATTCTTTGTATGCCTTTTAATCAAAATTCAGATTATTTAAGAACTTCTTTTGACATGAGACAAATCGAATAGTTTTTGTCTATTACCAGTGCCGTATAATGGCAACTAATTATATATAAACTCTCTAATTAATTGATATTTTAATAAATGTAGTAACTATAATTTAACTGTTTTGAGGATACAATAATTAAACTCATATAATCCGATTATCGCTCTATGAATGAATGGTTAACAGACCGTTGATTATACTAATTCCATAATATACTCCGACATTATCGCGTTTCTTAAAATATCATCCGTTTTTGCGTTCTAAAGTACTTTATACCTAATATTCAACATCTATAACGATACGGTGTGTTAAGTAACTGTATCACAAAGAACACGAGTCTAAAGCTTTATCTTTCATGAAAGCCCCTCTCTGAATTAGATAAACCGCGTTAAAACATTCAATTGGCAAACACTGCAGAGGGGGCAGAGCGGCGCTACCAAAAAAAAAAACAGTTTCCAGCCGCTTCCGGCAAGCCTTTCCACTCTGAGAAATTAATCCTCCCCGTCAACACGCCTTATAATCTTATCCTTATCTCTCGGCTCATTTTTATCTCTCGCTTTCTCCTCCTGTATATACATACAGTGAAATGCGCAGAGTGTATATCCAAAGCGCCTTTTTCGAGGCGTACGCTGAACGAGGAGACAAAAATCTTCTACGAGAGAAGAATCAGATCAAAAAGAACTCGATATATGCCGAAGTGGAAAGTGTCGTCGCGTCGGCGCCGTGCGTGTGGCCCCCTTTTTCCCCTGTTACTCCTATGGAGATTCGATCGTAATATTTTATGATGTCGCTCGCACGTGTTTCGATACACACTCTGTCTCCCTTCCTCCTTTCTACTCCTATCTCTTGGATTCTTTATTCTTTGCGCATTTTCTTATCTCTTGTTGTATACCACATCATCTCGCTGCTTTTTTCCCTTTCGTTACAAGGTGTTTTATTGCTTCGCTGGACAAACAGTCTCGTCTGTGAGACTTCGTCTGTTTCTACTTAAACTTTAGCTTGATGCACTCGTCACTTAGCCTAATGCTTCTTCACAATGTTCTCCTTTGTCCTGTTCATGCTTAATGATTCCTTAATTGTCTTCCTACGACTTATTTGATCACATTATCT
Source organism: Megastigmus stigmatizans (assembly GCA_900490015.1). Lineage (NCBI taxonomy): Eukaryota > Metazoa > Arthropoda > Insecta > Hymenoptera > Megastigmidae > Megastigmus > Megastigmus stigmatizans. The sequence goes on from UELV01180360.1 coordinate 26,061, forward strand.
TCTATGCCTATTTCAATCTCGTTCATTATATCTTCGTTTATAACAGGAAATATTTTATTAAAGGCTGCATTGTAGTTGTTATATTTTTATAGCAAATAATTGATAATAAAATTGCACTCCATATTTTTTTAACGTATTAACGGAATTTTTCATTTATAACCAAATAAGGTTTATTTATCCAGTAGATCGAATCCATTTTCGCAATTTTATGACATATGCATAGAGTACAATGATATGAAATAGCTAAAAATTGCACTTCAAAACAAGCCATTTTTATCACATGTAAATGTCAATAAAATTTAATTGACACGTAAATTCCTATTTGACATATTAATTGATAAAAATGACTTGTTTTGAAGTGCTGTAACTCTTATCTCTTTGAGCTGCCCATCTTCTATAAGGGCTTAATTTGAAGTACTCAAGTCAAAGAAAATTTTGAGACCTCATACGATGAAATCGGTCATGTCAGACAGGATTAGATTTTATTAGAAAATTTTGAAATAAAAAATCACAAAGAGTTGAAAATTCAAAAAAATTCCATTTTTGGTGTATCTTGATAGTAATTAGACTCTTGCATATAGGTCTCTCAAAATTTAGAAACATGTTTTGGACATAGAAATGCAATATTTTCATAAAGTTTCAGCCATTTTAAAATTTTTTATTTTTCCGTTCGAGTGATATCACCCACATATATATATGTATATATATAAAATTTTAATAATTCTTGAATATAAATCATATATTCATATTTTTTTAGCTAAAAAAATTCTTTTTCTTCTATGATACTATAATACATAATGGAAATTTTATTACGTCAATCATTCTCTAGAAAATGGAAATCTTCTTGCTGCCCTTAATCAATTATAGAGTTGACTTCATTTTTCTAAGTGAAAAAAATCCGCCTACTTTTACGATCTTAAAAGGTCATATGAAAATGTATCAATCAAATTTGATTCTCATCATAATCCCTCTAAAACCAGTACCTACTTTTATTAGATCTACAGTAATAAATATTTCGGCAGCTATAAATAATACGCTTGGTCTCCAGTAATAATCTTTTTACGTATAGCCCCGTTACAGTCAGAGTTAAATATAATTATTCTACAAAAGTATAGGCGTTACTTCATCGCTTAAATAGCGATAGAAATAGACTGTCCATTATCGAGTCAGTGCGTGCACACAAGTGTCTGCGTGTTACATATATATAGAGCTATACGGAATGATGAGCGCGTCTGTATATTTGCGCATAAATTGTTTAAGATGAACGATGAGCGCACGCAAAAGCGATAAATGTAATAATCTAACGAAGGCGTCCCTTATAATACACAACAACTCCCAAATGAAATTCTCATCGCCAAAGTTCATAAGACCACAAAATCGCTCTTTAATAAACTATATAAGCCATTACTTCGAACTAAAGCTTTTTAAAGTATAAACCTATTTCTAGTATTTTCTGTTTCAACAGGCAAAAATAAATCTCACTATCACACACATCTACATTTTTTTTATCCTCTCTACAAGTCTACAACAGCTGTGCTGCGCATATACGCTCTCCATGAATCAGCTACATTCAGAAAAAATTGTAACAGTCAAATGAATTAAAATTATAACGTACCGTGATGTCAAATATCGCGATTTAATTGAAATCTCTTTGCTAATCAAAGTGTCAGAGTATAATCGGCCCTTCTCTCCCGCTATTCGCAGCCCGACTCCACGATATATATATAGCCTGCATTTCGAGGCTTAGACCGTGGCGGCTCTCTCTCTCTCTCTCTCTCTCT
>UELV01180361.1:3737-25469 GCA_900490015.1 Megastigmus stigmatizans
ATATTGCGGCGGTCGAGTTATGCCCGCAAACACATATATCGACATTATCGATGAATACGTCCCGCAAAAGAATATACATCAAGATGTCCGCCAGTGCATCTTCATAAGCTTAGTATCCCACAACGAGAGCATCGTGTTACAGCATCAGCAGCAGGAGCAGCAGTAGCATCTCTCGTCGTTTCTTACTCAGCTACAGCTATCCGATCGCTATACTCTATACGAACCGAATGTCTACTTGCTGCTGCTGCTGCTCTGTTCTCTCCCCCATATAATACTTGGCATGCACACACACAGAGAGACAGAGAGAAAGAGAGAGAGGAAGCTCGCGACCGCATTGCTCTCAAGCCCCATGGATGTGCACTGCACCTTCCACGATATTTCGTTCCGACCTCTTTAGTGTCATGGGGGTGGAGGCGAGGCACTTGTTAGGTATACTCCACCTCTCTCTCTCTCTCTCTCTCTCAACCCGCCGCTGCAGTGCTCGATGTGCGGAGGGCGAGAGAGGCCCGTAATTACCACGATCAAACAATGCCACACGGAGAATTGCGCGTGTTCTGGCACACTGCAGCTCCCCTATATCTATACGCGCGTGTGTGTGTGTGTGTGTGTCTATGTGTGGAAACCTCGTGTCGCGATATCTCGCCAGCTACACGCGCGCGCACGGGGTTATGGCTGCTGCTCGCTCTCGCGGTTCTATGCGCGCAGCGCGGCTATAAGGGGCTAACAAGGCATACCTCATATTACCTCCCTGCGCGTGTGTCCCTCTCTCTCTCTCTCGCGCGCGTACTCTCCGCATTGTTATATATGTATTACGAGCTGCAGCCTTGAGGGCATAGAATCGATTGCAGTCTCGCGCTTATAGCTCCAGCAGCGCTGCACATTGCATACGTTGCACCGTGTGTGTACACTGGCGCGTACTTTGACGGGACACGCAAACTGCACTCGCGCGCGCGCACTGTAATTATCAAAAGCAAGCCCCCGCGAAAGAGAGATTCAATGAAACACGCCCCCGTATATACGCTGCAATAAATGAGCCTTGGGCCCGCGTGGACGATGCATATACGCGGGCTCGAGTAAACAGTTGGGAGTATGAATTTTCGCGGAACAGCTCTCTTTCTCTCTCTCTCTCTCTCTCTCTCTCGATGCTTGTGTCATCGCGCAAAACACTCTCGGGGGGCGGGGGGAAAGAACGAACAACGGGATCGCATCTATTGTGTACACACACGCGCGTGTGTGTGCAGTGCAGTGTATTGTGAAGGGTTGTGCGTGCGAATCGATCTAAAGAACCGACGAGTGTATAAGCGAGTGCGTTCATTTAGCATACAAACGAGGAGCTTATATAGTCGTGTTGCGTTATACGATGGTGTGCAGGATTAGTAGAAAACGCGTGGTACCGGTCGAAGAGAGACCAGCTGCTGCTGCGGTTGTTGAACGACGCGACGAATGGGTACTTGCCGTCGCCGCTGCCGTTTGTGCGTAATGAATCGCTATACCTTTTGGTCTTTCGCGCCTGATTAACGCACCTTGTGCATGTTTGGTGCGAGTGCACGGTGTTTCGCAGAGAGAGAGACGACGAGTACGCGTATCGAGGGGTTCGTTTGACGACGGCTCTTGGCAAGTGAAGCCAATTGTTTTTTCCAAACGTTTGCGACACTATACATATGTGCGTATTGAAAAGTCGTAGTTCTTTTCCGTCTTGTGTAATAAATTAGCATTAGGTGCGCGACGATTGACAGCTGTAAAATCAAAAGTGTCGCTTTTAAATTGCCAATTTAATTATACCGTTAGCGCTGGAGTACGAGAGTCATTCGTTTCGTAAAAGATTTAAAGTAGAATGATTGAGGCTTACATCGTCGACTGATGCGCATGCTTTACGTATCCTGAGAAGTAAACGACTATATTGCATTACAAGTGTAACTAGATCGTAGAGGAAAATGAAAAGTGTTTAACAGTGTAATTGCATTGTGCAATGAAACATGCCGAGGTACATCATAATGTCACTAATTAATTACGAGCAATCCGTAATATTTTCAAATACTCATCGAGTCGTATTTTTTCGTTATATAAGACAAAAAGTTAATTGGAGCAGAGCAAAGCGTATACATGCACACGCGCTTTTTCTAACGCGTGTGGCTTTTTGGTCTCGGGAACACCGACCGAAATAAATTAATGTTTTCTTTAAAATTGTGTGACGAAACACACTGCTTAGATATCGGACAGGGGGTGACGGTCGGGGGGGAGGGGATTTGATGTCATTGTATACACAGCAGCTCAAAATCCGGCGTAACCTTGCCATAATATTTATGCTAGTCTGGCGGTGGCGGCGTTGCGCCAAATCTCTCCACGGCAGGCTACTCCCGACTACGAAGCTCGCGTGCTAACTCACCCATACTTATACCCAGGGATTATTCGCGCGGAAGAGCTGCGATAGGATTGTTGAAATGCTGATCGGAAAAAAAAAGAACTACGAAGCCAACACCGCCTACGCCACCGTCGCGTAAATTGTAACGCGGGATCGATTTTCCATCTTCCTAAGTTTTCCTGCGATTTTATTTTTTTCTTATTTTATGTTCTAATATATACTGTGCGCCATTATTTATTACCGATGGCGCGCATATTTTTCCCCGTTTCGTGACTCTCGGTCTTTTTTTTTCTTTTTTCATGTATAACGGTTCTGATGCTTTTAGTTGATTGATTGAGAACATGGAGGAGGCGGGGAAAGCTTAAAACAATAGATTTTTCGAAAATACTTGGAAAAACCGAGCGAGGAGTTTTGGAATGTGAAGAATTGAAATAATATGGAAGATCAATATCCTTTTTGAATATTATTGGTCTCAATTATTCATACTATAAAGTATGGAATGGAACGAAGATATATTCCAGACAAAACTGACGAAATTTTTAAATACAATTCCACAGTACCAATTATAAGAAGCAGATCTGTATATCATTTAGATGGAACGTTCCATTGTTATTGATTATCATGAATAAGCGAATGTGACTGCTTACATCTGCCCGCGCGCACATAATTGAATGTACGGCTTGGGAAATGCACAATAAAATTTAATGGATGAAGTATGGCCGATGATCCACGCCTATTGTACTCGAAGCTAAAAGACTGGGGCTTATCTCTTGATATATCAATTAAGAACATGCATATATCGAAGCCAATTACATTTTTATTCGATCATTTCCTGGGGCCAATGTGGGATTCATGAGCAATTTAAACAAAAAAAAATTAAGCCCCCTTTCATAGAGTTTCAGGTATGTTTTACGACTTACCGATACTCGGAATCAATTACAAACAATCGCGATGCTCGCAACATTTTCCGACTAGATCGACAAACTGATATAATTGAAGTATGTGAAAACTAGAGCTCGAACTGATCTTTTAACGCAACACACATATACAATGCTACTATTATCTGCGTATCTGATACGTTTCACTACTCTAGTTCCCTTTCGTACAATTTAACGTTGGATGACTTGAACAAACAATAGTCGTCGTATAAAAAGTAAAAGAAAGAAAAAAAAATCTATTGCAGAGCTGCAGCATTCGAGTAAAACGACTGAAACATCGGCTTGCACGCGAGGGTCGCTTACTACTACAGGAGCGCGGGAGGGATCGCAATTCGTAAAAGCATCCTTCATGGCCCTGTCCAATCCAATCGAGAGACTTCCGTATATCCATCCTCCTAAAAGTTTTGAAATCCGACTTCGCGTTCGCTTTCCCATATCCTCCCCGCAGCAGTGCACAATTTTACAGCGCACCTACACACACACACACACACACCTGCGGATATAGCATATATATATAGCTGTTGTTTTACCAGAAGGCATAAATATGCCTCGGGTCTCCTCGTAAATTCAAATTTGTCGCCGCTGGTCTCTGTGTGTGCGTGTGTGTACACTTATGTGTGTGTGTCTCTCTATAAGGATTCCGGGGGATGACTCGGCATCTCTAGTCAACGTATGGATGCACGTCTCGCGCGCTCGCGTCTCCGGGATAAGAAAGAGGAGGAGGCAAGGTCCTTCGCAGAGAAAGGGTCCTGTCTTCCTCTCTCTCTCTCGGTCTTGACGACCTCGTTTCGACGAAAAGCCGCGCGCTCGATGTCCGCCCCGCGTGCTGCACCATGTGTGCACTCAGCAGCGATCTTTACTGCCGTGATGCGTGTCGAGTACGTGCAGTGTATATATGCGTGCGGCGGCGGCGGTAAGGTCTCTCTACACTCTACCGAGGCTTCGGCTCGTCCTCGAATAATTGACGAGAGAGCGAGAAAATCCATTTTTCAAGAAGGTCTAGATCCGAGCGTGTAAGCTCGTGCCGACTTTACGACCTTTCGGAGACGCCCTCAGCGTGTTTGAGAAAAAGAGAGAGAGAGAGAGAGAGAGAGAGAGAGAGAGAGACAGAGAGTGTAAATCAGATGTGAGCTTTGTGAGCAAATGCAGCGGCCTCGGATTATCGCTTGTATGGGCTAGGGAACTTATCGTTGTGTCGGGAGTTATACTTTGATTGTTCATTAGTGGACCGCGTTGTTCAGCACGTGGAAAGACTTATATTGTTCTATTTTAATATATCGACTTATTGTTCTTATAGAGCTGATAGCTATTTTCAGTACTGTTTATATATAGAAATAGATAGATCTGATTTAGAGTAATCTAATTTTGTGTATATGGCTGAATATCGAAATCGATCCACTATCCTAATACGATTCAAGTATTAGGACAGCAGATATGAACGAGTATTGTACTCATAGATTTTTACGACGTGGATCTCTCGCGCTCGAAATTTTATTCAATACACAAATAACCGTAATAGTATTGCAACACGATAACAATAAAGCTAATTTTTCGTTTTACAGTTTATTAACTTATTTACCAAACTGTGTAATATTGTGTACCAAAACTCAAAGATAAAGTTGCTATTTCAAGAATAAACAATGAAAGCAGTTCAAAGTGATGGTTTCATTAATTATGTTAAAAGCTGGACTTACTCAAATTAAAGTACATTGGAAGCGCGCAGATATTAATTCCCGAGTCAAAGTATTACTCGCTGCCTGTGTGTTCCTGTTGTAATTATCGCATATGTGTATCAAAGCCTTATGATTGAACGCGAGCTCACAGTGATTTCCGGTCAAATCAAAGAGAATCGAACAGCAACTGCAGCCGTCTTCCTATATTACGCGCGAACGAACCACTAACGCATTGCTAACAGCTTCGCATCGGTATCGAGTGTAAATGTATAACGCGATTTAAAGAAAAAAAAAAAAAACTCGTTACATTATCGAGTTACATTTTCGAGTACTGCGGAAAATAGTTTCTAGCCAAAGCTGCTTAGCAGATTTTTCGTCAAACCCTTACATATAGAGCGGTAAAAGCCGAATCTCCACATGTTAGCTCAATGAGCAATTAGCTTTGCCGGCAGTGGCGACGTCGACGATTAAAGAGCACTATAGCGCGGCGGGGAGAGTACATTAAGCCGATAAAACGACGGATAATGCTCTGCTATTCCAGACGGCAAGAGCTGCACTATCGGCGTTACCCCTGGGATTTTCACTCTTACCCAAGGTTTTAAGCTATACGCAGTTTCGCCTTTTCCGTACTAGTTGGCTACAACTGTTTCACCGCTTTATAGTTTCGTTTAACAGAGAATTGAAACTGCTCCATTCGAAACTCTAACAACACAAAATTCAATTAGTCGATAATAACAATAGTACTAGTAATCTTTTATTCATTATACCGATGGTAAGTGAATGTTGCATTGTTGTATATACTTTCAGTGAAACAGAATATTATTATCATTTAGCTGCAGCGGTTTCTTGCGGACAAACGGACAGCGATTAACTAATACAATCCGGATCCCTGATACATCGTTTGCTACCAAGAATCGTAATAAGAAAGAGGAAACAGTTTGGGGGTATTAGCGGTCGAAGCACGAACATCGCATCATGCGCGCACCGACCAAAATGTTCGCGCGCGCTCGGCGTCGTGCAGGGTTCTCAGCTCTTATACGCAATTCAAAACGACGTCTCGCTCGTATAATACGCCTGGCGCGCAGCATCTCGTTCTCTCTCTCTCTCTCTCTTTCTCTGCACACACACACATATATGTACTCGCCGCGTACAATCTGACCGCTTAGTCCCACGCTGGTCACAGTAAGCAGCAGCAGCGCAAAGAGAATAAACGATTGCGATCGAGAGAGGCACAGCTCCTCTATATTTGTTCTTATCTCGAAAATTGTTTGTACGAATGCTGTACGTATAGGTACATCTCGTGCAGGCCCGAAGTTCCGAACGCCAAAGCGTGACGAGCCGAGTCCCTCTTACGTATGCAGTCGCGCGAAGCTTTCGCAGAGGGAGAGAGTGAGAGAGAGGAGTGAAGGACTCTCTTTGAGGGACTGCACACTATATATGTACGCGCCGCTGCTGCCACTTCACATTTCGAGGAGATCGATGTTCCTTCCGGTCGGAGTAGGAGGAGCGAGGTATACGTGTATTATATGTGTGATGGGGCAGTAGCCGGGTCTCGTCATCTGTATAGGCTTTTCCTGCACACACGCCGCCAGTTTTTCCTCGTTGACTAGCTGAGTTTTAATGCATCAGCGTTGAGGGAGGTCCGGAAGATCGCGGCGCTTTTTTTAGTCTACATGCAGGCACTCCTCGGTGCTGAGGCGTGGACCTCGTAAACATTGGCGGCTTTTTTGGTGGGCAGAGCGATGGGAAACGTTAGACGTTCCGCCGATGGAGCGGAAGCTCGTGTTGTTCTGATCTGGTAAATCGTACTTTTGTATAGATTGAAATTTAGGTACATTACGAATTGTTGGAGCTTGTTATTTTGTTATGTATACGATGAGAGAGATGAGCTTGAATACATTGAAAAAAGCCATCTACATTCAGCGCTTGAATATTCTCATTACATTCAAGTCAGGGGCTATATATATATATAGTCTGAAACATGGTGTACACGAGAGCTTTTGTTTGTACACGGACTACATTAATGTATTGTTATTTATCCAGCTGAATTTATTTTTTTATCCAGTTTTTTTTTTAAATAATTTTAACAACAACATTGAAATCAAGCACAAGCGGTAAAATATTTTGGAGCATGAATTCCTGATGCGGAAGAGGGCGACTGAGACAAAACGAGGGAGGGGCGGAAAAATATTTGAGAAAATTGCCGCCATACGTTTCGCAGTATCACGTCGAAAAGAGCTTCACGCGGGACATCAAAGTCAAAGGTTTCCCGTTCTCACTGTATTTTAAAAATATTCCGTCAATTTCTTCGAGCCTCAGTGCAATAATAAGCTCGTATAGAGAGGAGAGGGAAAGAGAGAGAAGTAGAGAGAGAGAGCGAAGCCTGAACGTCTGCGTCTTCGTCGTCATTCACGTGTGTACCGGGGGATGGAGAGAGAGAAAGAGAGAGAGTGAGCTGAGCGTCGATCGTAATGCCGGAAAAGTCTCGGGACGAAATTGAGTTTTCTATATCAGGTGAGCTCGCGGAAGTGACATAAATCCGACGAGGCCGACAGATCGAAGTTATATCCGGTGTGTCGTAGACGTGCACGCGCGCGAGCGAGCGGCTCGAGTAAAGCGGCTCTTCTCTCTCTCTCTCTCTCTCTCTGCTCCGCCTTTCTGTCTCACTCTCTCTCTCTCTCTCTCTCTCTCTCGCGCGTCTCTGCAGGCTTCTCGTAATCGAAGCTCGCCCCCGTCCCCTTTCGACCCCCCCTGACATGAGCTCGCGAGCGCGCGAGAGCAATTTCGGAGAGGCTGCAGCACACAGCCCGGGCCCATATAACCTTCGACGTAAAGCCAATTCTTCGAGTGCTGCTGCTACTGCTGCTGCTGCGCCTCCGCTACGACCAAATGTAATTTTTTTTGCCCACGCAAAATTGTTACCTACTAAGTGGCGTGTGTCTATATATATATATATATATACATGTGGTATTGAACGCTAAGTGCGTGGAGGTCTTATTACGTTTTGATTCTTTTCCAATCCTGGACCATAAGTTACCCGGACATTTTTAATCTAACGTTACGGTATGTGTATTGTTTGTAAAACAACTTTGACGGTAATCGTTGATCATTGATCTTTGTGTACAATTCGCTTAAACAAACTCAAGTCCGAATCATCGACACATACCTATATAAAGCAACATCTAATGAAATTTTCACTTTATAAAATGAAATTGCTTATGCTCGTAAACCTCATTCCAATATCGCTGGGATCGCATTACGTATGGCGATAAAAAGAAAAAAACGAGCCTGCAAGTTCCGGCTTCTAGGACTGTTATTGGATCAACATACACTCCCGATAATCACGGTGACATTTTGACGACGATGTAAAGGCGCCAAGAGCAGCAGCCCCAAACTGAAACTCTATATAACCTTGCCTTTTTGGAGAATGAACAAATTTGAAAAGCCGGGCAGAATGCGTAATACCGGTAGAACCAGGAGGAGTAAAGCCTTATATTCGACGGGTATATATTAGGTAGCTCGGATGAAGTCCATTCGATGAAGAAGAGACGAGCGAAGAGAAAGAGAGAAAAAAAGAGTAGACCGGGCAAAAAGTTAGAGTCGCTCGCACAGTTCGGGCTCGCGTAGAATTCGGAAGGGCCGTAAACGGCGGCGTCGTCTTCTTTGTCGCGTCACAAGAACAAAGGGGCGGAGAGAGAGAGAGAGAGAGAGAGAGAGAGAGAGAGATCGTGAAATAAACCGCTGAATAAATCGCGTCCGCGCGATTGTTGGCCCCTTGCAGTAGGCGAAAAACTATCGGAGAACAATTTCGCTCCGATGCTTTTTGGCGCGCCGCTTAATCGGCCATTCATTATTTTTTCGATTATCGCTTCTACTTATATGTGTGTATGTGTAGATTCCAGAGCTCGTAGAGATGAAAGACAGAACTTCGGAGGTTATGGACTTGTGTGTGGTATGGGTGTATGTGTGCGTATGTGTGTATAAGAGACGCTTTCTGCACTGAACGAGCTTCCGTACTTTCCAACGGCGTTTTTAGGTTTTGCGCATTTCGTAATATGAAGATTTCATTGGGTTCTCCAAGTCAAATGACGCCATTCGTTTGTAATTTTTATTTTATTTTTTTTTTTGGAAGTTTTAGTTTTAATATAATATATACTAAGAACATACCTTAGTATTATTATTATAAAATATTATTGGTTAAGTTCGGAAGACTAGTTTTTGATGATTTTGAGCATAAGAGATTAATCTATGAAGGTTATATGTTTTTGATCTGCTAAAAAATCGGTGTTCATTATGCGCTCCATCGAACCACGTGAAAATTATGTTTGGGTCTCGTGCAGGCTGCAAGTTGGAGTGATGAGCTGATGTAACGGGGCTCACTTTGATCGAACATAATGTCATTACAGCTTTTAATTAACATCAAGCTGCGGAAAATTTAAAGCAAACTTGACAGCAAGCTTTCGAATCTTTTAAAGAATCTTATAAAATAATATCAACATTTTGATTAATATAATTCATCATAGTTTAAAGTAATTTTATCCAAGAGAATTTATCGATAACATACTTTTAAGTATAATCCAGTTAAAATTTGAACAAGTTATAGTACGAAGTCATTCTGAAAAATACTCTGTACAAAATCACATGATGAACATCTTGGAGAAACTCAATAATTTCAACTCAATTTTATGTTTGCTATCCCAGATCAAATTCTACAGTTTTATGAAAAAGAATGAAAGTTTAAATATCTTCTAAAATAACGTTAAATCTATAAACTACTCTTCACTGTAACATTTATATTGTTATATTTATATTTCACTTAAAAATCAGATTAATTTATAACTAAAATCTTGGGTCTTAAAAATTTAATAATGTTCATAAATTCGTTAAATTCATTTATAATCTGGAACATTAACAAATCATGAGTTTTAAAAGACTCGCGTTATCTCACAATAAGCGCTAAGCACAGAAATCCCGTACGAACTTTTCCCCATAAATAGAAAATAAACGTGAGGCCAGATGTAGAAAAGAGAGAGGGGGAGCCAAAGAGAAGAGGGTACAAAGAAAAAAAAGGAAAATAATATCTTATTTCCCTTTTGAGACTAAAGTGTCATAAAGTTCTGGCTGATTTGCATTTGGCTGGCGCACTCAGGGCACACAAGCGTCCGTATAGGAGTGCAGGAGCAGCACGGAGACACCGGGGCCACTGCTACAGGAGCCACTATAATATATATATATATATAGAGAGAGTCTCTCCCGGAACGACGCTTGTAACAAGAGGAAAAGCGAGAAATCCAGCGGGAGAGTCAAGCGTGGAATTAACATATACCATTGTTCTGCCAAGATAGCGAGGCACGGGGTGGCGCGATATGCTACCGGTATGGAAGAAAGCTCTCTCAACAATGACTCTTTATTCGCTGCAGGTGGCGTACACACATCTCTATTATATACATGCATACATATATATATCTCGAAAACACAAGCAGCCGTGAGCCTAACTCTTCGAAGCGCGATGCCCTAGTGAATGCGCACTCCATAGACTTTATGTATATCGTTGTAACGAGGATAGCGAGTCCATTAAAGCCTCGAGGGTGTTTTAATAAGTCGCGTTGGAATATTTCAGGGGTGCTATATATCTATAAGCAGTTTGAATGGGAAAAAAATTGCGGCCGCACGCGCAGGATTCTACGCTTGGAATTCATGCAACGTGAATTCACGCTCGAATGTATACATCTTTTTCGGTCTCTCTAACCATAAGCTTCTTTTGAGGATCGCGCGCGTGCTTTTCAGCCTCTCCGTGGTTTTCACGTACACATATAAATTGATATAGCGTCGAGTGCGCAGAGCGCGGCTTCTGCTTTACTCTCTCTCTTTCTCGAGGGTTCGGAATGTACGTATACGCATGCTAAATATAAAACATTTATTTTTCTGCCTGGCGATGGTGAAAATCTGTTGCTGGTTAAAAGTGGGGTGAATCGATGTTTTTCTAAAAAAAGAATTAATGTTTCAGCTATACAGCCGAGTACTTTACAAGCTACTGTTTTGACAGACGACACTCGAAGTATGCGGGAAACACGTGTTGCCCAAATCTCGAGAATTCCAAAGGCCACACATGCACACACACTCATACACTTTAGTCGCTGCTTGAGTTTTTAAGCTCGAGTGCTGTTACCACATTGCAACTGCGTGCTTTCTCAGACAGTGCGTAAAACAATCGAGCATCGAGTGTAATGGGATTATTTGCTTTCGGTTTTTGTTCCTTTACTGGAAACGAGGACTCGAGAACGAGACAGTTGAGCACCTATTACGAGGAGTGACGAAAAACGTAATACAGAAGCGATTTTCACTCTCAAGTGTATAATGGATTCTAATTGTAATTAGGAAAATGTGGGGGGAACGACTCGTTACGAGTGCCAGTTTTTCAATTGTACAGTTTTAAGTAGAAAGTATAAAATAATTAGTATATTATCCATTTCGGCAAATATTTTATTTATATAATACTCATATTATTTATATCAATTAAAGAATTCGAAGAAAACAAATACATCGTTCCAATATATTTAATTGCAATAAAACTCTTTTAATTGGAATAACATTCCTAGTAAAAATCTAATTAATAATTTCAATTGTGTTCCGCGAAACATATTATTAATAAAAGCAATTCAACAATTCAATCAGTCGCGTATTACAACAATCCCCTGCAATCAAGCGATCAATGAAAAGTTTAATTCGAGAGCTGAGCAAAAGTGTTCACCCAGAGGAGTATCGTCGAACTTCTACTGCACCAACGTTATCCCCGGCTAATTTTTTACGTGACGACAATAAAGCAGAGTAAGCACAAGAAGTCGCAAGTGTAGAAGCTCTCTGGGGCAAGCGCGAGTAAGTCCTTTTTACAAGTAGGCGACCCGGAGAGCGCGCAGCAATCCATAAAAAGCAGCAGTCTCCGCTATGCTCTCATCGTTCGCAGAAAAACTGATAATGGAAATATAGACCCGCGCGATCGAATTACCCTCAGCTCGCGTTCGCGCCTGCTCTCGCTGCAGTTATATAATTGAACCTAAAAGATTTCAATTAACGCCATTAAAGGGCCGAGTAATAAAATCAATCGAGCGCTACTAGAGCAGTAAGATATATAACTCGTTTCTGGGGCTCGCGCGAGGTAAATCACGTTATCGTTCGATGGCTTAACGAGTGTAGAACTACGAGAACTCGGTTAAGAGATGCACACACACACACACAGTCGCGCGTAGAAGCGCCGCGGGTTAAAATATCAAGGCAGCTCTGCGCACACGTGTTTGCTGTGTGCATGCATCTCTCTCTCTTGCGGGCGCTTCGCTTTTAAAGCGATCCTCGTGAGAAGATCCTTAGAGGAGGATGTCGGGGGACGGAATAGCCGACAGCGATCGAATCACACGGAGTCACGCGCTTCTGGAGCCTCTCCTCGCGATTGCCTGTCGCTTATATATACATATATATGTATACGTGCAAAAAGTGTATGTATATGAGCTGGAGTACACGCAGATATATATGTACATATATATACGTAGACGCGGTGGGGGAGACCCGTTAATGGACCGAGGAATTTCGCGCGCGCCGAGAAACACGCGATCGCGCGCCGATCTTCTTTTAAGCAGTTTCCTCGTTCTCGTTTTTTTTTCTGCTTAGGGGGAGCCGTTGAATTTTTGGCATTTTGCTCGTGTATAGTCTCCACAGCTTTGAGGTATGTAACAGCGTGTAAAACAATGGACCGTTTGTTTTTACTCTTTTTTTTTTGGGTAGGTCGAGCAAGAGTACGTTAGACGGGGTTTCGTTGAATTATAATATGAGAGACTTGAATATCGAGAAAGACAAAAAGTGGTTGTAATTTCAGCTGCGCATACATATAGTTATAATCATAATGTTTACACAGTGAAATGAAAATTGAAACAATCACACAATTAAATTACAAATAGTGTATTTGTCTTAAATAGGTACAAAAAATTGATGTAGACTTGGTATGCAAAATTTTAAATGTATTAAATCTTCAATAATATAATCGTTTAGTACGATAATTTTATGCATATTTAGTTTTTCGACTAATTTAACCTACTGACCTCACATCTAACGAGGGGGATTTTATTAAAGTTTTATCAACAATTTAAAATAAGTCACTATCGTATAATAATACCTGGAAAAAGTAATTTATAAACTAAAAAAAAAGCTAAAATTTAATCTACTTTTAAAAGTCAAAACGAGTAACTTATAAGTTGAGGCTGTGGATATTCTTATTAAAATGGAGAAAAATAATTTGATGCCCTTCGCAAGCGAGCATGTAGCCATGCAAAAAGTGGTTAAATAAATTCAAAGCAACGCTTGCCACGCCACTCCGTAAGGAATTTCAGGCGTGCGCTTCCAGTTTGCGGGTGGCTTTCCTCTCAATTTCCTCTTGGTTTTTTCCAAAGAAGACGTGCACCACTTGCTTCACCGTTCGCCTATACTTCTATCCGAGAATCAAGAAGAAAAAGTCGAGAGAAATTGTGCATGGCTCCTAAGCTAGTTTTTTTTATGCTCTTTCTAAGGCTCTCTTCGCCCCTTAATTTTTTTCTTTTTAATATTGCAACTTAAAGAATTAAGACTCGTTCATTTTAATAAGCGTAAATTCGCGCCGATGTAACAGCCGGCAAAGTATAATGGCACTTTGGTTACGATTTTATTACTCGATGGAAGTTGATTAAATAGAATTATACTTAATGAGAGACAACCATTGAATGATGCCGTAAAATGAGGTATTGCTTTTCGTAAATTTCCAATGATGTCGATGCGTACATAAATTTTAGCACAGTGATAAAGTGGTAAGAGTAAACTTTGTAAATATGCTTTTAATTAGAGGACCTTTCTTTCTCACAAAGTACAGTATTCATTAAATAAATGCACCAATTTTTTAACTCTGCAGCTCTATAATTATTTTAGAATTATTGGTATTTTAACAATGTAACTTGATGCCCAAGATGTTAAACCAAATTGAGTTAATATTTGGTTTTCAAAACTTTGAATTTGATATATACACAAGAGAGTTTTAAACAAATCTTAAATGCATACATTAAATAATTAAGTAGGTTTATGCGCAGAGAAAATATATAAAATATTTGATAATGGATTTCGTTATAGATAATGTTATTTTTTGTTCCAATTTCAAATCGTCAAATCAAAGATTGGTAATTAATCGTTTAACGTGTATAGATAAAATATTGTATCCATATCTCGTGCAAAGTTTTCTTGATTTATTTATATTTTTTTAATAATAGGCATTTATATTCTCAGGAAATATTTGATCGATTCAACAAAATTAACCGATATAGATCTAAAATCTATAAGATTGCAAATAATCTATCAAACCAATGTATATGAATAGATAAAGAAATAAAGATTATAAATAGTATCGATAATAAATATTTTTATTATTCTAATTATATGTGAATATCATGCAGTTATAATAAAGTTAAAATTAACTATGAAATGAATTGTACAATATATTATTATTTTGGCAAAAGATGTTTCAAAATGTGCAGATACAGTTGCTAAAATATAATCATAATAGTAGCACATAAATTTTAAAGTAATGAGCTTCAGACTTTGTTTTAATTCATTAATAATTCTAATATTGTTAATAATTTGTATTAATTTTTTAAATCTATCCTCATAAAAATTTCAACTTTTTTCCGTTGGGCGTTGATCACATCCCTTCTAACTAATTATATCATGAACGTTTTTTCTTTTAATATCATCGTTGCGCTGAAAAAGTTTTTGTACACCGTAAACTAGACTCAGTAAAATATCATATTTAGAGGCATTATTGATTTTGGATGAAAAGGTTGCACTTTATTTTTGTACTTTAAATAAGCACTTAATACTAAAGTGTAAAACGTAAAAGGGTTGTAAAATTTTAATATTTGCGATAAACATAATTTTAGTACCTACGCCAGTTTGTAATCATAATATTAATAATCTTATGCATTACAAAAAGTAATATTTTGGGGAACGATAGAATTCAAAAGTATATATATTAAATTTTCCTATTAAACATTTTAAAGTTGTTATGGAAAAATTTTCTCTGAAATGGTTTTTTTTTTCACAAAATTTTATATAAACCGTAGATCAAAAAGTTCAAATGAAAAACGGAAAGTATCCGTTTTAATGTACAGAAAGGTATTCATATCTTTGAGAGTAATATTTAAATTAATGTCTGATGGTCGAGAGATTCTTTTGGTATACTAAACTTCATATATATATTCTTTACCTAAAAGCTTGTAAGCAATATGCGACGTCTATAATTTATCCCTTGATCGCAGTAATAAATAATAAACAAAAAAAAAAATTGACAAACTTCGATAAAAAATATGAAATAAATTATTCACTGCACTCGAATCTCTCTTTTCATCTTAAAAAAGCAGCCTCCTCTGCATCAATTCCTTTGAGCGCTCGTAAAAATACACCAGAGGCAAAAAAAAACTTTATTTGATTTTCAGGGCAAGTGCACAATCTCGTAAATCCGTCGAGCGCCGGCTTGATTGGAATAAAACTATATAAGCAGACAATCAAGCCTGCGAGAAATGAGAGAGTGAGAGAGGGAGAGAGAGAGAGAGAGAGAGAGAGAGAGAGAAGGAAAAAAGACAACATGGACTAACCACGTGCTCCTGACCGGCGTCATGACCCGACAGGTAAGACGGGCCCTCGGCGCCGCGTTCTCTTCGTCGAAAGCTCTCCTACCAGCTCTCGTGCCCCAATATCGATCGATCCTCGAGTGATCTCCACACTTAGCGAAGCTTCTTTCTCCTTCGTCTCCTTATCCTTCTCTTTCAGCTTTATAAGATGAGGAATCAGCTTACGAAAGCACGAGTGCACGAAAGAAAATAAAAAAAAATAATAAAAACAAAAAAAGGAAAGCGGTACGGAGTTCGAGCCACGCGAGAGGCTCGATATCAAACAAACACTATATAGTTACGATAGCAGTTCAAACGTCCTACGTGCATATATACATGCGCGTGTGTGTATAATATACGTGCGTGTGATGGATATGAGTGTATATATATATATAGGCGTCAAGTCGCGCGCACGCGCGGTAATGCGGAGCGGTTCCGGACCTTCACGGACGGGGGTCGGCGAGCGACTAAAGCCCGCGTCCTCCGGCTGCTGGAGAACCTAGGAGAGGCTGGGTGCTGCTGCTCAGCGCGCACTCTCTCTCTCTCTCTCTCTCCGTTTCTCTCTCTTTCTCCTTCTCTCTCAGAGTCTCGCGGGATCCCGAGCCTCTCCTGCACCGCTCTGCGGCCTGCTGACACACACCGAACTTCCCCCGGCTAATTGCTCTCGACTCTCGCTCCTTCCCTCTTTCTCTTCTTTACCGCGGCCGCCGCCGCCGCCGCTGCTGCCGTCGACGGCGACGATGGCGAGCAGCAGCAGAAGCAACAGCAGCCTCCTCCCTCGCTCATATCCCGCGCTTTCATATATAGGTACATATGGCTGGTGAGAACACATACATGCCAGAGCACACACGAGCGCGCTTTTTTCCAGTTTCTTTTATTGGCCCAGGGGCTGCGAGGGAGCGAGAGAGAGAGAGAGAGAGAGAGAGAGAGAGAGAGAGAGAGAGAGAGACTTTTGCTTTTTGCGCTCACTCCCGGTCGCGGCTCGTTTGCTCGAAACGCAGATTTCGGGGACAGGAATTACGAGCGGCGATTATTTAAGGGCACGCGCGAAGTAGCTTGTTTGGAAAAGTTACGGCAGCGACGGAGTTGGAGCGTTTTTGGTATTTTAAACTGTTGAATGGGTTCAGTGGGTTAAGAGTGCACCTTTCGAGTTTAATGAGATTTTGAGTTTTGTTTATACAATTTTCACTCGGTTCATGTACCGAAACTTATATTTATATCTATATGTAAAAGTTTACATTGAGCGAATTCGCTTGCGCGCACTCTAAAAATATTAATTTAAAAATGCAACCGATATTATCCAACCGCGCTAGTGCAGCTTCGTTTAGCTTTTAATATCTTTTATCGCGTGCTTTTATTTTTCGTTATTATATTTTTTAATCGCCCAGGTATTTCGCTGGATATAATCGATCATTGATTCGAGTTTTGTACATAACTTAGTAGCAATCGCTATATAAATCCGAATATTTTGACGAGATAGATAGATAGAGAGAGAGAGAAAGAGAGAGAGAGAGAGAGAGAGAGAGAGAGAGAGAGAGAGAGCTACCGCGAGAGAATCGCTCGAGTTACTGATCGGCCGATATTCAATCACCGGATTTGTTTTAAATTCCGATAAAATTCTCAATTGCGAATTCCTAACATTTCAATGATTAATTATCCTTTACTCGGCCCCCTACCGATAGCCCAACTATTCCCACCCTAATCAATATAGCTATTTTCGGTAAATATTTGCGCGCATGAAAAAATTCCTAGTAGCTAATGCGTAAATATTTCAATTACCTCCACGAAATATTGGAATACAGAGACTTTAATCGGTTGGTACTAATTTGCACTGGAGCATATGGAATTTCTTTCCTCCGATTCATTATAACAAAAAGTAAATTCATCATTTTTCGTGGAAAATCAAATGTGATTCTTTCGTATTTAATCATAGGAAAGGAAAAGAATGTAATTTCACTAAAATTTGCGGAAACCACGGTAATCGTGTCTAATAATCCCCGCAGCGCTAAAGAGATAATTTAAAAAATAGACGCGCGCACAGAAAAAGAAGCTCTTAATCACATAGTCTCCCTACCGATCTCATTCCCCACAAGCAAAAAAAAAAAAAAAAAAAACGAAAAGCAGGAAGAAGCCCTATAATCCCTATACATCACATAAAATCCTGGCGGAGTAACATGAAAAATGAGTATTTGAAATGTCACTGACCGAAATGAGCAGCGCGCAATATGCATGACGATGACGAGCGGCTGGGTCCGGCCCGCGGACGTGATCCTCTTAAAGCTGGCGGGCGAGCCGTGGTCCTGGCCGCGTATATCTATATGACGTTCGGCGATCCTTCAAAACTGGCGGACGGAGAGGCTGCAGATGTGCGTGTGTGGGTGTCTCTGTGTGTGTGCGTTCGTCACGGGCCAACACGCAGTCGATCCCTCGTCCGTTAGCGCGGGTAAACACACGCGCGCGCGGACTATCCACGAGAAACTGACCACCAGCGGATACACTCGAGAAGCTCTCGGCTCTTCTCGCGCGCCTGAGAGAGAGAGAGAGAGAGAGAGAGGGAGAGCCTGCTGCAGTCTCACACGAGACAGAGAGAGAGATGTGAGTGGAGTGGGGAGAGTATAGGGGACTCCTTGCTCATTCATAGAGAGCCGCCGTCGCCGCCGCTGATGCCGCGCACGCCCTCGCAAACCGCAAACCCTCTCGAGGGCCTTGCTTGTTCTCTCTTAACCCCATCTTGCTGCTGCTGCTGCTTGTCCGAGAGATCATTGAATTCGATGGCTGTTATGCGGAAGATTCTACCTATATGTGTATATACATATATGTCGTGTAGAGCGGCTTGAGAGCGCCGGCATACATACGTGCGCGGCGCGTCGCGTATCCAGAGATTCTTGCATAATTCATTTTGCATCTTCGTTTAACTCACAAGTTCTCTCTCTCTCTCTCTCTCTCTCTCTTTCTCTTTCAATCTCGCTTATTGGCCGCGGACCATCCACCGATTTCTATCTGATCCAGCGCTTCTGGAGCTTAATTTATGGCACCGCAATGATCGTATCTTTTTATGCGATATTCCTCTTTGGCCGCTTAGAATTGATAAGCGCATCTTTTACATGTTTTTGGAATTTTAAACGATATTTCTATGCTGTTGTCTGAGATTATTCTAAAAAGATGATCAATCTAATTGTTGTAGGATAATTTGTCTTAGTAATGTTATGTACTTAGAATTTATAGATATTGTACAGAGAAATATAATTTTTTTAAATCTGTGTAACATTCCGGTATTTTACAGAAATGAGAATTATTTTCTCGGTTAATGGTTTCCTTTAGATTATCTATTTCAGCTTCGAAGCATTATTGCATTTGAAAATAAATTTGAATAACCAAGAGTCCATTAAAATTAAAAGGAATGGCGAAAAACTTTTGTTGCGCGCTCGCGCGGCTTGAAATGAAAACCTGAATATATTCGCATTTTCATTTTCAACATGTAAAATAAAATATGATCGTATGAAGCATAAATAAAAAGCTATTATTTCGTAATGAATAATGTTATAACAGTGAAGGAACGAACTACCGGCCATTATTTTCCTAATATTTCATTTTAAAAACGTAGAAACGTATTTTAAAATTCAGTCGATTCTTATATGGACTCGGTAAGGTTCAATGAACAGCGCGAGTTTTACTGCGCTCAGCGGATTCCACCGGCATGGCGTGAGCTCCCCATCGCAAATATATGCGCAAGTAATAGATACAGATAGCACGTGGTTCAGAAACTCATCTGCAGCTCACTTCCTAATACTAACATAATTTATATTATATCCGCTGTATCTGATTATATTTTATATAAATAATTCTTGGAAACTCATCGAGATAGCGATAGTTGCTTTCGTTGCTTGAGTTGCTTCGTCCAGTTTGAGCTTCGGTAAAGGTTTTCTCTTCTTATCGCATATTTTTCAAATAGCACTAAAGAGGAATTTTTTCAATATTTCCATATATCTTTTTAATTATTTAACGTTATTCTTTTGGTTTACAATGATGGACGCTATTTAGATTGATTAATTAGTATTAGTAATTTTCAACACTGTACAAATTCTCCGTAATATAATTGAATAATTTGGCCATTTGATTTTGAATTGTTCTATTTTTAAAAGTACATTAATACGCAGCTAAAGGGAATTTTCAGGCGATGTATTATTATACGCATCGTCGCATTTTGAAATATGAAAGAAGTCGAGCCGTAATATGCTCGCCGCTAGAATTTAATTCGACCTCTTTTGAAGCAAAACCCATGCGCGCCAAACCGCGAAGGTAGAACAATAGTTAATTTTTTTTTTTTTTTTTTTATATTCCGGCGGCTTGCACTCGACTGCATGAGCCCTGAGAGAGAGATAGAGAGACAGAGAGAGAGAGAGAGAGACACACATACAGAGAAAGAGAGAGAAAGGGAGGAAAAGGGATGAGGAGGCGGACGAGGAGGAAGCTCTTACCCCTCCTTCCTCCCCATAGTTTTTGCCGAGTCGAAATCATTCGGTGAGCGCAACAGTGATTTATATCGGTTATTATGCTGCGCGCTGCGCCACTGCAGTCCGGGAGAACTCGCTCCGACTGTCCAGTGCAGGCACCACAGAAGCCGCCTGCGAATACAGGAAACAAAAGAGCGCTGAGCCCAGAAAACGAGAGAGAGAGAGAGAGAGAGAGAGGCGGAATATATATTCGCCAGAGTCCCGGACGATCGATTTTGCATTTTCGCGCACGACTCGCGACTAATTACCTGCATTTCTGCGGCCTCTCCTCGATATTTCGATGTTCGATATTTTCTTTTTGTATGTATGCACACATACACACACAAACACATTATATAGACGTACGCACATGCACATGCGGCTGCATAGCTGAGGAGTATAAAAGATAAAAGATCTGAAAAGTTTTATCAGCGATTTTAACATTCCGTGCGATCGGTGAAATAAGAGATGCCCGTTGGAATGGTTCAATAATGCGGATTTTTCACGCTAAAATTGCAGAAACACGTCAATAGAATTAAAATCGTTGAGTTGGCACGTGAAATTATATTTATTATTTCAGGAGTCCGTTTACTCTACCTTCGCGACAAGTATCTAAAGAGACATTTAAATATGCTTAACAATATAACCATTTGATTATCTTAATTTAAAAGTTCATCATCTTATATTATGCTCTCCGGATGCTTTTAAATGATAAATCTGAGTAACAATTAAATGTAAAATTAAATTTAATCACGTTAACATGCACATTATCGTTATTTTAGTAGCGTATATTTTTATAATTTTCATTCAAAATACTACGCTTTATTTAATTAAATTGATATTAATCATCTTATGTAATTATAAAGTACCATTCTAGGAAATACGAAATAAATATCGTACGCTCATGGAAAATAATGTGATGAAATTCAATTTCGTCTTTCTTCGAAAGCTGACTGAATAAATAGAGAACCATATCAATTTTAATATGAAAGGATTTACTATAATAGATTTTATTCAACTTGTTCAGCAAAATGAACCAGCCAGCGTATAATTATTCATCACGAATGAATTTACTTTCGATAAACTTAATAAAATATATATTAGTACATTTAGAAAACGTTAGCAATGTAAGTATTTGTCGCGTCCGCGTAAAGCCATACGTCAAGTGGTATACGAGCGTACCTCGATATTCCCGAAAATTATAAGTCGATCACTTTGCATTCGCTATCAAACGATACCAACTCATCGATCAATGCGAATTTATCTCTGTCCGACACTCGACCATACTCCATACCGATCTATATTTCATATATATAGCCGAGCCTCTAATGCCGAAATGCGCATTTGGTAATTAGAATAGTCGTCAGAGACCCTCGACAGGCATTTCATTGTTAAAGACCCAAAAACGTCATTGGGGGAGATTGGCGAATCAACAGCCGATGAATAATCAAGTACAGAAGACCGCATTTGGTATCGCTATGCGGCCCAAAGTCGAATAATGCGCCACTTCGTTGCTCCAGCCACTCTCTCGTTCTCTAGCCTAATAATTGCCATACCACTTTGTTACTCTCTCTCTCTCTCTCTCTCTCT
>UELV01180362.1:10025-22385 GCA_900490015.1 Megastigmus stigmatizans
CGCCCCATCCGCCCCATCCGCCCCACACTCCTTTCGCCTCGCAATCTCCTAGGACTACGCGAGGAAGAGGATCTTCACCCTTATCACACGCGAGCATTTTGCCGTTCACCTCGCGCGCCCAGGCCCAGAGCCAACTTTCGGATGTGCATGCGTGCTGAATCTCGAATGGCTCGTATTTAGCTCTCTCTCACTCTCTCTCTCCCTTCCTTTCTCTCTCTCAAATCACATTTAATAACTCTGACTTCTCTCTCTCTCTCTTACTCTCTCTGACTCGCACTTCCTACGAGAGTTATATACGAGCCAGAGATTTTGCGAATCGAAGTTTGAAATTGCTGCGCGATAGTTTTTGCTTTTTAGAATTAGGTGTACGACTTTGTAGTGGGGGACCCGAGGGGGGACCTATGACTTTGAACGATGGTCTGCGAATTTTAACGACTCTTATATCTCTTTTTCATCATTTAAGGATTTAATGGTCTAGTGAGATTGGCTTCTGAATTTATTCGTGAATATTATAAATACAGCATCAAATGAATCATTTATATATAAATTTTATAAAAGGTAGAAACAAGCTTTTATGTTGCATTTCATTTAATTAAAAATACTTGGTATACACTGTTAATATTTAACAAACAAAAATCGTGCGCAGTTCGCATTTTGTAATTTATAACGAAAAGTTTGCTATTTCGCACAAATATATACATATATATATATAGTCGGAAACTTTGGTGGACGTAAAAATTGTTCATAGGCCGTTCCAGCGATGAGCATTTATATACCCTCCGAACGAAAAGAAACGATGGTCGTAACCAAACAACGTGTTGCATATACCGAATAAAATGTGCGTTATGGGATTAAGCAAACTTTAGCAATAGCAGGTATATTCTATCGCGCGCGAGCCCAAGCGTGTTTGCATTCTGAATAACAAGCACAATGAACAAAGAGCGCATGGGCGAGCTTGCGATCAGGGGGGATCAGATAAAGCAACACGGAGCTAAAAGCTTGAGTGACCGCAGCCCGTAAAAATCTGTCGCTCATTTCCGTGTGCGCCAGGGTATACGTATATAGAGTCGGCCTCAATGTCCACTGCCTCGGGCCGCGGGCTTTTTTCGACTATGCATCGAGCGCGAATCTCGAGCGGTATATACTGCCACATACGAGTGTGTGTCTCTTATATGGAGCCGGGCACTAGTAGCAGCCGAGCCATAGTAGACGGCCTGCTGGGCTTCGTCCTCCGAGTACGAGGCTCATTTTCCACACGCGACGCGATAAGTCGGCGTTACGATCGGCTCTCTCTCTCTCCTCCCCTTTAATTAAGTCCGCCGCAGCTCTCATTACGGACACGTGTGCAGCTTTCCTGCACTCTCTCTCTCTCTCTCGGCCATTCTCTCTCTTTCGCTCCCTCTCATTTTGCTTCTCTCGCTCGGTCTATATAGCTGCGTCCCCGAGCCTTATCGGGCGTGTAATCGCCTTCGCGGCAGCGACTTTACGAGGATGATTTTGCGTCCTGCTGCTGTTGCTGCAGCCTTACTACTGGAGCCAAATCTAAATGCGAACGTCTTCGGTTAAGTCGCTCGCCGTGCTGAGATGCAGCTCTTTCCCTTTTTTTTCTCACTGCAGCTCGCGGATCATTGCCGATTATATGCACCATGCAGTGCGCGCGGTTTCTCTTTTTGCGTCACATTTTTGCAGTAGATATATTGAATAGTTTGTATTTGATCGGTATTTAGCTAACTGATATGAATCAGTATAGGTATTATACGTGTTGGGAGTTAGTGAAATTTTCGTAGCTGCGATATTGCGGTTATTTATACTCTTTAAATAAAGAACAATAGACCATGCTATTGATAAACTTGCAATTGGCTACATCAGAGGCCGAAGTGATACTTTAAGTACGCAAAAGATTTTTATAGCTTTTTTTCACAGATGTGTATCGTCCTTATAGTTGGTCTTATATATCGTATGCAATATCACTGTATTCAGTCGAAACTATTATCAGTTTATGCACATTTGCTACTAGATTCTCTGCAGCCTGTTTATTATTTGAAACGCGAGTGAAAACGTGCAATCCCGTCTGCAGGCAAAAGAAAAAATATCACATTTATTGCACTCAGCATGATTTCTCTGTTGCGAGCTTGCTTGTATAATCAAGAGCTGCGAGCAGGCGGGGCACAAGTTATAGGAACTGAGTGGAGAAGGAGGAGGGAAAAGTATAGGAGAAAGAGGAAAAGAAAGTGCGCGCGCGCGCCCGAGAAGAGCCCCGAACTCCTTACAAGCTTTTGCTTTCCTGGCGCCGCCGCACGCTGGCCCGCACACCCTCATTACTGCCGCTTTCGACATCCATTTTCGCGGGTGGAGCAAAAAGAGAGTACCTCGCCCCCCCCCCTTCCCCCTCCGCCATATAAAAATAAAAATAAAGAACTGAGCGTGCAAGAGAGAAGGAAAAGCTAAGAGCAGCGAACGGCGGCACCGGCAGCGGCGCGTCATAGCAAAGGGGAAAGAGACGGAGAGAGAGAGAGAGAGAGAGAGAAAGCGTGTAATGCCCCTTTAAGAAATTTACATGTGCGCGCAGCTCGCGTCATCTCTTCCTGCGTCTGACGCTGACTTATTAACGTCGAGTGAAGAAAAATAAAAAGAGGGGAACACCCGCAGTAGCGACTTTTTCCAGGGGAAATTTCCCTTCTGGAAAACTTTGAGAAGCTCACTCCGCGTCCATACAAATATGCCCCAGCCGAACTTCTTCTTACCTTGTTTAAAGAAACACATCTGTAAGAATAATAGAAGGAAAGAAGAGAATGCTTTCATGTGCCTGTGCCTCCTTCTTCTTCTCTTTATCTTACGCAAGAACTTGAGCGTGGGCTTTTTCTATTTTTGATACTAATAATTTGAAAAATCTGACTTTCATATTGGGTTCATTATTTTTTATTCGACGGTGAATGAATTTTCTTGGGAAGCAGTGATATATTTCGGGTCAGCATCGCGCGGAAAGCTAATTTTATTATTTTCTGAATAGAATCGCATTAAAGCAAAACTTTCAAAAGATATTTATCTAGATGTACATTTCTCCAGAAATGAGTATATTATATTTATTTACAATGCCTTTTCACTATATAAGCTCCCGACGTAGAGTCTTAAAAAGCATTTACCTCGAACAGAGCGCTCTACAAAGGAAATGTGTTTTTTCATTAGCTGACCTTACAAAAAACTTGCCAGAGAAGCTGTAACAAGACTGGAATGAAATAACATTGTTTGCAAAACTCTGCAGTGTATATATTCGACAATGAGGATTCAATTTTACTGAAGCACGAAAATTTTTTACCGCATTCAGTCAAAACTGTATACATATACATGTAGGGGCAAAAAGGAAAATAAATTACGTAAAAGAGACAAGGACGTCTAAAAAAAGGTAGAGAAAATAATAAAAGTGTATAAGAGGAAAAACTATATCATTTTCATTGCATACTTGACGGTTTGTTCGCGTGTGTTTTTTTTACCAAAATTTAATTTCGAAAATTACACGGTATACCTTACTCAAGAATAATTAAATTTACTTCGTATCGTTATCGTATATTATCCGTAATTAAAGATAAATTTTTCTGAAAATAAAATTCGTTTATTCTATTTTGTTCTTTTTTTTCTCTTGTTTTTGCAAAGAAAATTAATTTGTGTGAAAGCGGGGAAAAGAAAAAAGAGGAAGGAGGAAAATTAACAAGAGAGAAATGTGTAGCATGCAAAATTAAGAGATAGAGTAGGTCTGCCAATTTCGCGAAGCTCTCCTATTACACAAAATACCTTTTAAAATGAATAATATGTTCTTTAATTAAAAGGAATAAGCGCTGCGAAATACGAACATTTATCGCAGTCCAAAAGAATACACCATAAAATTTAAAACTAAAAATGATTACAAGACATACGCGTTAAAATATTGTCTCTTTATTAGGTAGGAAATGTACTCTGCACTGCACACATATCACCATGAGTGTAAGCAATGCTCAACATGTTGCAATTATATAAATAACCCAATACGCAAAATCATGATTCCTCGCAGCTTGTCGTAACAATACGCCGCTGATGTAACAAATAAAGTCACTCCGGAAAGAAGCAGCAGCAGCAGCTCGTAAGTACAAAGCAGTGCGGGAGCCGAGAGAGGCCGAGAGGCGGAAAAATCAAAGCCAAAGCAGAAACCGTGGGAGCGTGAAAGGGAAGAAAGGTATAGCTGTTGCGAAAGAAAAACTAGACACACAGACACACAGTCCCATGCGCGCAAAGGTATATGTATAGAGATTCGAGGAGGCGGTTCCGCGACCTGTACATAAAATACCTTTTTAACAGGCTTTCGAAGAATGCAAGAGAGAGAACGAGAGAGAGATAGAGAGAGAGAGAGAGAGAGAGAGTGCCATACGCGTGGCATAATGAAATGAAATGCGCTGGAAATATTTAATAAGTTTCCCTTGGCAAGCGAGCTTCGCGCTCGCCTCCGGGGGCCACAAGGCGAAAATTCTCTTCCAGCGCGCCGAACGTTGATGAGAGTTCCTCTCTCTCTCTCTCTCTCTCTCTTCTCCCCCCCCCCTTATGCTACCCTATAGCTTATATATATTCCTCTCTTTGAGCATCAACTTTGCAAAAATTTATATTTGCCCCGTAGTCTTTGCTTATACCACTTCCTCACTCGCTCGCTTGCTTCTTCTTCTTCTTGCATTCTTCGTCTTGTTCGTCTTCTTCATTTTTTAAAGCGTAAACAGCTGCGGTTGGGTCATATTTTGCCTGTGGCGAAGGGTTAATTAACCTCCGAGCTTTTTTCTTTCGGCGAGCAAATTAAGCCGCGAAACGCGATGATTATTGTTGCGCGAGTCGTCGCGCGGAGAAGAAACGATTGCGAGTGCGAGGATTCCTCGTTCCTCCTTTTTTATTTTCTACTACTTCTGCGAGCTACTGTGCTTTCATTAATTCTTCATGGCCGCGCGCACTATACATGCTTATTTTTATTGCGGGAAATGAATGAACCTGGCGTATGATGAGAAATTTGCTGCTCTACTCCTGAAGGATTATTAAGTTTCGTGAAAATAAGCAGTGTACTGCAGTCTTTGTCGATTTTGTATACTTGAAATAATTTTTATTGCCAAGTCAAATTTTGAATTTCACAGATATTGATATACTTTTCTTGCTTCTATACAGAAACATTGATCGTTTTTCTCTTTTCTTTATGATTATAATATTATGTAATAAATTATTGTTGTGCGAAAGAGAAATCAAATAGCGTTTCAAAAATTTCATCGAATCGTTTAAAAATCAATATAAATTGTGTTATTTCCGATGACGATAAATTTGATCTTGAGATAAAGACATTTAAGGGGAAGTCGAAGCTAAGAATGATTGTTACCTAGCCTCGCGGAATTTTTCCAGAAAGACTAGATTTTACAAATATAACGAGAAACAACATGATTATTCTTTATCAAAATATCAAAATATAAAAATATCCTATAATAATATATGTATAAGATTGATCACAAGACCACTCAGGCATAACAGCGCGTATACAATATTTGTGTCCAGACATCAAGCCACATTTTATTTCTATTAACAAAAACAACGTGAGGTTACGCGACAGTCATTAGAGCTCCGACATCCCCCTTAAATCATAAAAACATTTACCTCTCAAGAAAAGTTTTGAGAAAATAGCCGAGGCAAGTTTTATGGCAACAAATATAATGTCGCCCCGGCAAGTTCATACATAACCCGTCTGAAAAGTTTTTCGCATAATCGAATAGAGACACCCAAAGTAGATAATATCCCAAAATCAATAAGACAATATATGTATAACCTCGCGAGCGACCTCAAGATGCACTCAATGGTTTTCAAATCTGCGCATTGATTTGAAAATCTATCATTGGTCTATAACGACTATGCTAAGTAGATACACTTTTAGAATTATTTTGTATTTCGAAATATTCATATATTATTTTTCATTTATATACACTGCACAAGATATTATGCATAATAATTAAACTTTTGAATTAAAATGAATTGTATAAGGAGCTTTTTCACGAAAATAAATCATTGTTGTGAATCCCAGAAACAGTTCAGATAACCCATGTCAAAATAGGAATATTATCACAAACATTATATTTATGCACGTATTCTGTTTGACTTTATTTGGAATCCATCTACTAATTGTATTTTTCTACAGATATACTATCATTGTGAATTCGCAAATAAACAAGGTATTTCTCAGTATCTCTAAAACTTAGAAAGCAGTTTTTTTTAAATATTGTTCAATTTGTCAAATCAGTCTATTTCTGAGACTT
This sequence comes from Megastigmus stigmatizans, assembly GCA_900490015.1. Taxonomy (NCBI): domain Eukaryota; kingdom Metazoa; phylum Arthropoda; class Insecta; order Hymenoptera; family Megastigmidae; genus Megastigmus; species Megastigmus stigmatizans. The sequence continues at coordinate 16,328 of UELV01180362.1, forward strand.
CACATTGTAAATTATTTGCACATAATTATTTAAAAAATCAAACACGAAAAACATAAACCTTTGCAAATATTTTACATTTGAAAATAGAACACCTCTATATGTCGGTACACTGCATTTCAAAGTTAAATTTTAAGAAACTTTTTCGAAATTATATCCTCCTTCTGTATGAAGGATACTATATTATTAATTCCTCATAGAACATCAGGAATTGCCAACCGTTTATCGTTATTTTTCCATTGCATAAATGAAAGGAAAAAGCAAAACGTTTTCCCCGAAAGAGAGTAGAAAAACACTCACTTCTCTGCGCACAAACTCACATACACATATCGCATCATCCCGCAGGAAAATGTAAAAAGCTCGCGAACAAGCGGGCCGATTTCGAGCAGCAGCAGCAGAGAGAGAAAAATGCGGGACGAAATTCGCGGACCTTTATCCGAAAATGCCGGAGCTCTTGACGCGCCCCCCTCCCCCCCATTTGCATATGAAAACCGGAGAAGGAGCCTCTGCCTTCACTATATAGCAGCGCTGCTCTCTTCGTCTTAAATATTCAATGGTGGAACGGGGAGAAAAGCAGCAGCAGCAGCAGTAGCAATAGGAGCAGCAGGGCCGATCGGCCACATGCAGATTTGAACCGATGCGCGCACGCGCGCGCGCATTTATATACCCAAGCCTCTTTCATTAGCCCCCGCCGAGTTATTCGCGTGCGGCGGCGCCCACTTATATACTTCATTTGAATAGAAATTCTATCGCCCGCTGCGCTTATTAATGCCATCACAGACAGGCAGCAGCAGCAACAGCAGAGCCCGCGAAAACAAATACAGGCGGGCATGAGGATGATGCAGCTCGGTTATTGGACGGACCCAAGGCACGCGGCTTAATTTTCCTCCTTCTCTTGTTTTCATTATAGCTGGGTGCGCGAGCGTGTAAAATAGGAAGTTTAAGTATTTCCCATTTGAAATATTCTGAAGGTGTCTTCATCGTGCTTGAAAAATCGACGTGTATCTGATATTTTTTTTTCATGTTTATATATACTCTTGGGTATGGCATGCGCTCGAGCGAGTAGAAAATTTGTGGGTCAAAAATAGTCATTTTTGTATTACCTGCGTCGAGGTGACTTTATAAATATCAATAATTCATGACGGAAAAAAAGAAAATGGTGGGTAAAAGCAGCAGAGAAAGAGAATAAATTGAGTAACGGAGATAAATGCGAAACGCGCGGCGCGCGCGCGCGCGAGCACGTATTGTAATGAGTGTTTCCTTTTCGACAATTCCGGGCGCCACTCGACAAGCGTACAACAACACGACGGAATCATTTAAATATAAAAGCCTTCGCTCAGCTCGAAAGGATCAAGTACGTCCTTCGCGCGCTAACAGCCGCCCCTTGCGCTCGAAGCGTCGCCGGCAAAAGGGAGAAAGAAAAAAAAACAAGACCATATATACATACATAATACAAACATACATACATACATACACATATAGTATATAGGATGTGGGGATGTAGATACATACATAGATAGGTTGGAGGTGAAGGCGATGTAAAAAATTCTGGCTGCACTCAGACGCGCTCGCGTGGCGGCGGCAGTAGAGTCGGGCCGAGTTGGGACGGACGACGACGCGGGCGCGCAGATATAGGAAAGAAGCTCGCGCGGCGGTCTATATGCTTGCCGACGAGGAGAAGCTGCCGCTGACAGACGCTACGACTTTTCCTTAATCTTTAAAGATGGAAGTAGCAGCAGCAGCAGCAGCAGGGAGAGAGAAAGCCCTCACTCGCATAATAATGCAATTCCGGATGCTTCGTGCAAACGGCTTTTAGCCGGAGCGAGAGAGCGTCGAAGCTCCGAGGCGCAGAAATCATAAAGGAAGGAATGCGCGCGCGCGCGCAGAGCCAAGAAAAATAAAGGAGACCGAGCGACCGAGCGAGCGAGCGTGGAGGGCAAAGAGAAAAAGGGAGAGATAAAGAGCGGAGGGAGGTAGGGGGGCGCACGAGGCGAGATGAGGAATGGGAGGCACACTCGCGGAATTCTTTATCGCGCTCGCTCTACGCGCTTACTCTGCCGAATGATTATTATTTCTCCCCTTACCTCCACCTCCCCACCTCTACTTCGTTCTTCTCCGCCTCGTCCTCCTCCTCCTCCTCCTCCTCCTCCTCCTCCTGGTTGCCGATGAATTTCGGCCCACGACTATATTTAGGCTTCTGCCTTTTGGAGCTGATGCTTTATGTCCCAACCGAGGCTCTACTTGGGATAGATATATTATTCCCGCAGAGATCGATGCTAGACTTCGGTCGTTTAACTGCTTTCGAACATCCTCCTATAACCGCTTTATATTTATTGTGGCAGACATAATTTTATTGATTCTTCTTAATCTTCTAACAAGCTCGTTATATCCACCTCTCCCTGCTGAATATATCCTCCTCGATATATATATATATATATATATAAAGCAATTTTTTTTTATTACTTTATCGGCCCTCGCTTTACACCGCAGATCGAGCAGCATTGCTGAACATAATGGACTACGCGAACTTGGCTGAAATAGAAACAGTCGGTATTAGGCGAAGAGCGTGTAAAAGGAGGGGGGAACGAGAGCCGGGGGAGAGGAAAATAAGAAGTAGTCTGGGTAGAGAAGACGAAGAGGTATCTAGGGAAGCTCTGTGCGCGATAACTCGGGCCGTATAGGACAAGAGGAGAGAGTAGAAGAGAGAGGGAGAGAGAGAGAGAGAGAGAGAGAGAGAAAGGTGGCGAAAGAAAAGCCGGAAAGGCAAAGTTATTTTATGTTTCCAAAGTTTCCTTTCCACGCGCGTCCCGAGTCCGAAGGGCAAAGGAACTCTTGGGTCACGGGACCATTCGGGAGTTCGCACATCAATTTCCAGACACCCTCTCTCTCTTTCTCTCTCAGTTACATTCGCACCCTCCTCCGCTCCACATTGTCGTCTTTCCTCCCCTCGCGCGTGGCCTTTGAGGAAAACTGACGGCACACCCGGGCTGAAATCTACGAGACTCGCCCTGCCATTCCTTCGCTCTCTCTCTCTCTCTCTCTCTCTCTGTTACATTTCTTGCTTTATTCTGCCTCATTTGGAGCGGAAATTATTAGCCTCGAGGCCGGGGTAAAATCCTTTGCGTCGCTCGGCTGAAATTAGATTGGGCCTTCGATATTGAATACTATTGGGTTTGCGCACGAATATCGTGCGGGCTTTTCTTTACTGCGCGATGCGTGATTCTACTTTCTTCTTTCTTCTTTCCTGCTTGACTAATAAGATCGAGTATTTTGTGTATAAGTAATAAACAATTTACTATATATATAATTCTCTCTTGAATTTTTAGTTATTCCAATCATAATTGACATCAAGATGATCCACAGAATTAAATTTAATATATAAAACGCAATCATAATCATATATATTAACATATTTCTCGTGAAAAGGGGTCTTGGTATTTATTCAACAAGCCGAATGGTTAGAAAATAGTTTGAAAATCAAGAAAGTTGACGGGGATTTACGAGAGCCGCCACTAAGCAATTATTTCTTTAATAAAGCGCAATGTTAAATTTCCGTGTATTTGCAGGGGTGGCGGCTTACATAGTAAAAGAAATTTCATCAAAGCATCCGAAATTAGACGTCGGCCCGTTTCACACCCGAGGCGCAGTTACGCGATCATTCCACCCTAATCCAGTGTCAGAGGGGAGCTGACGGGAGAGGGGACTTGTTTTCCTCTCTGCGCGCGGGAAAAGCGGGTCAATCGCAATGTCCTTCCTTCCTCCACTCCACTTATTTTTATATCACCCCTTTACCCTATTAAGCTCGCCAAGTTGCCTAATCTCTTCTCCCTTTTTCGCCTCTCTCACCCGCGCCTCTCACTTTCTCATTTCAATTACTTCATTGTTTTCTCTTCTCGCTCTACCCCTTTCCCTACTTCTAATTTCCTTCTCACGTTTCTCAGATCGCGTTCGCACGCTGCTGCTGCTTCTCTCCTTTCCCTCCCGCGACGACTTCTTTTTCTCGCCTATTTAGCGCCTCGCCGCCATAATTTTCCTCTTAGCATCTATATTCCTGACTATCGGTTTCTACAATTATTTTTGCCCTTTATTATCTTTTTATTTATTATTCGCTCGATTCCAAACCCTCACTATAGTTTTGTAAGTACTTACCTCGCTCAAAAATGCTCGCTTTACACAATCCAATTTCGTTGTCCATCGTTATTTTCTAAATACTCTTTTAAAAGACGCTATTATTCTTAGTACTTCTTACCCCAGTTATTTTAAAACATGTTTTGAAGCAGTTGCGCCGATCCTAACGTTGTATCTAGCCTTTACCACAAATGCGTAGCACGTGTATGTAACAAAAAACACATTACACTTTTTTATATTGAGTTTAGTTCCCTCTTATATATATTTTCTTTTAAATTAATACACTTCACTTCAAAAATTGACAATGTATAGGTGTAATTGATGTGTAAAAGATATGTAGATCATTTTTGTAAAAAATCATTACTTCAACCTTCTTGTGCATAACGACGAGTATTAACTCGTTCAAAATACATGGATAATGTCTACCTATAATTCCTGTGCAAGAAAATTATAGATTCTTTTTATGCTTCAGCTTAATTGTGTTGACAATTAATTCTATATCAGCTTCACACAATTATTTTAGCAAGAAAACGCAACAGCATAAAATTTTCTGAAACAATAGCCTAAGATCATTATCATCCAGTCCCCCAAACCAAAATGAAAACAATAAAAATTTTCGCCACTCTCTCACACACACACGCACACGTAGAAGCAGTATAAGTTCGTAAGAGCGAAGCATCTAGCAATAAGCTTTTATCCCGCTTCCCGAGCGCAGGCCGCAACTATTTCCGTATCATTCCTCTCTCCGGCGCAGACGTTTGTCGTTTTCTCTTCTCGCTCCTCGGGCATTTTCCGATTCCCTATAACACACACACACACACACACACACACAAAATCCCGAAGCGACGGGGTGAGCTGCCTGCCTCGACCCCCTTCAAGGCCTCTCTCTCTCTCTCTCTTTCTCACGCGCCGGCTGTTGTTTTTCGCTTTCGCTCGCCTCGCGGATCTTTAGTTTTAATTACCGCGCCACACCCTGACGTTTATTGCTGCTTCTTGCGGTCGAGTTCTATACCTACACCCACCGGAGCGACGGAGAAAATAAGGGAAAACAAGAGAGAGAGAGAGAGAGAGAGAGAGAGAGAGAGAGAGAGACAGAGTGGCTCGAGCTTAAAACGAATTTCGAGCCTTAAATGGCTGCTTGGGTGGGAGAGCTTTATTTTTGGAGGGGGGAGGGGCAGGAGCTTGATGACGTGCGTGCAAGAGTATATGTCGATTGGAGTCGCTCGTCGCTGGGCGAACTGAAATCAAATTGATGCTTAATTTAAAGGTTAACCAGGTGGAGCGTGAGGAGGAAACGTCTCGTCTCGTCTAGACTGGTTTCTTCTCTTTCAACTTACGTTAGTGCTTCGTCTTTTGACTGCGCGATTTTAGTAATAATGGTTATACAACGTATACACACAAAAGATATTGTGCGAAAGAGTCGCATTGTGTCCACAAACACATCTAGCTGATGGAAAGTTTGATTGCAAATTATATCGCACATGAAAAGTGTCTGTAATAATCAAATAAGAAATTACGCGTGTTTATCAAAATTTTAACAAATTTATAGTGAATTGTGTGTACAAATGCATAAGAATATACCTAAAAATATTTTCTATGTAATACTGTTTATATTACATATTATATTCTATGTAATACTGTTTTAAATATTCTATTGTAAGTTATGCAAATATAATGTGAAATCAAATGTATATTACAGTATGGATCAAATAGAGTTCGGCCCCCAGTCCCAACAAATACTATTCTATTCTAATCTGATCTAACGTACTCTGCCCCACCTAGTATATGTATATATAGTTTTTATTACAACAATTACTACTTCAGTTGAGTATGCACTTAGAAATCAATATAATTTAGTGAACATGTAAATCTGGGTATCATTTTTTATTTCATTTGCAATTCAAGTTTTATATATATATATATATATATATAT